>JAVKPL010016307.1:0-13659 GCA_032173675.1 Gastrolobium villosum | reverse complement strand
TACATTAAACTTCTTGGTTAAATCAGTATTGTAATACTTGACTTGGGATAGGATTGTTCTCAAGCTTTGGGTGCTCTTCACAAGCGGAAATTTCCTTGTTAGAAGGATTGGAAATCTTTTTTCTTTTTTTGCCTTCATTTGTTATTCTTTTTTGTTTATAGTAGTATCCTACCTTTCCCTGAATTGTGATAGTATTATTCATTTTATGTTGAAGGGGAAAAAAGGAGGAGAGGGGGGTGGGGTGGGTGGGGGAAGGGTAAAATGAGTTGCTTATTCTCACTATAAAGGTTCTCTTAACTAGAGGAAAAAGAAAAACCAATCCAGTATCATTTTAACTTTTAGATGCCTTGCTTACTTAACATTAAAAAGAGATTCAGCATAAAACAATTTAACTTACCCATCATTAAGAAGCATCAACTTTGAACCCATGATGCCCATTACACGCAAATCAATGTTAAATTCTTCTTTCAGAATTGCAGCCTGAATAAATGAAAGTTACATGAATTCGGCACTCAAGAAGCCTTCAGGAGTGTTGACATGTTAAAATCCAGTCATCTCGGAGGATCATACATAGGACAGCTAATGTTATTTCACGTGTCGTATGCCAGCATAAGAGATCATGTTTTACAATAATAACATATCAATTGAATAAAGCGAATTGTTCATAAATATTATTTCTCCTTCTTAAGGTCTTAATCCATTGTTTTTCATTTATTTTAGTTCTTCATGGCAATTCAATCTTAGGCATGATTTCCTGCAGGAAGAACTGAAAGGATGATACATACATGCAAATTTATCTACAGAAACTGTACCTGATCCCTTAGCTGGTCAAGTAGTGTGCTCCCAATTAATCCAGGTCCAATAATGCCCATTGCTATGGTGGTTCTTGAGAGATAAAATCTGGAATGGACAGCACGTAAAGCCTTTATAGAATCCTCTCGCTTAACAACGACGGTGATATTGTATTCAGAACAACCTTGTGCTATGGCAAGGACATTTATGTTGGCCTGTTTTAGTAACAAGTTAAGTCAATGTTACATTCAAATTATTAGTTCAGTTTGATTCATCTACACAAAAGGCATCTCAGTCAAATAAATACATTACTAAAATAAATTCTAGCCTCAACAAAAATTGTCATATTAGTAAGATAATCCATAATTTCCTGACCTTAGCCAATGCATTGAAAAGGGTAGCACTAACTCCAGGAGTACTTGCCATTTTCTGGCCAACAGCTGCCAAAATGCTACAATTTGGAATGACCGAAACCTGAGAGGCAGCTACATAATTTAGAACGTGATAAAGTAACAAAATATAAATTAAAAAGTTCTGCATCTCAACAAAATAAATAAGCACATAATTAAGAAAAGAAACAAGGCTTCTATTTAGCATAACCTGCCACAACTGACTATCTCACGTTTGACACTTCTCAACAATCTAAAAAGTAGATCCTAGATCCTTAAGATTTTATAGAATTCTATCATCATCCATGCATCAGCCAACAGTTTCTCTCAACGGCTCAGTCTCAATTGTTAATACATAACTGATGTATGCTTCCTTTTTTTTCCATATCATGTTAAGTGTCCTATACTTCGAATATTTATTTTATGCATAGTCTTCCCTTTTCCAAACTAAGGGTTAAAAACAGAGAAACACTTGGACAATAAAGAAAAAATATATCAGTGACAAGATAACCCAATTCATTAGTTTTAGGGAAAACATTTTCTTTTTGAATAAATTCAAAGGTATCCTCCTGCCATAATCGAAGACTAATCCTCATCGAACACTGTCGGATCCTTTCGGGGGCGGCTCTCCCAAATCCTTTTTTTTCATTCTCAGGTCTCGAACTCGAGACCTCTGGTTAAGGGGAAACATTTTCTTATGTTAATGAAGATAAGTTTTCTATTCTACGCTTATAAAAAAGTGGGTCCCATAAGCTTTTTTATTTTTTATAAATAGTGGGGCCCACAGGTTTGTCTCTATGACATGAGATAATTGATCTCCTTTAATATGAGATTAACACCCTTAAACAAGTTAGAGACATGACAATAGTTCATCCAGTTTTGGAATGTTTCAAATCCACAAATATGATCAATCTTTTAGTCTTGAATCTTGATATCACTTAACAATTGAACAGAAGAAGAATTTGGTTGCAATCAAATTGAAATTAGTAAGTGGTTGCAGTGGAATCGGACTTGGCACCTGAGAAAGACGCTCAGCATCCAAAGCGGTACGAAATCTAGCCTGCAAAGCCTCAGCAACAGCTTTTACTTCCTTCTCAGGCACAGCAAAGCACACAGAATGCTCACTACTAGCCTATACAAACGCAGTTAATTACTATAGCAGTTTCATATATGTAACTGTGGAAAACCAGGGGGAAAAAAGTGCGAAAGATGGTGAGTGCACCTGAGAAATCATAATAACATTAGCTCCAACATCTTTTACTGTACCAAAAATAGTGCTGGCTGTACCTGGAACACCAGCCATTCCAGTTCTGTAAAAGCAAACAAGAAGAAAAAACATTAGAGTCTACAACTTTCAGGAGTAATATACAAGTTACAGATTGTAATCAAACAGGAAGAAAACAAACTATTTATCATATCAAATGACTGCTATTCATGACTCACCCCTCGACATTTACAAGTGCCAAGTTGTCTATTGTTGTAAAGCCTCTGACATAATTTTTTAATTTGTGCCTATCTTCATCATCAATAATTGAAGGATGGCATATCTTTGTTCCAGAAGCAGACAGGTTGAAAATATTCCTTATTATAACGGGTATGCCATATCGAATAAGAGGAATTATTGTGCGTGGATGTAAGACATTTGCACCAAAATAAGACTGCACAAGATGCAATTTGAAAGTTAATCTCCTGAATTTTATGGGCACAAGGAGCTTTGATGCTTTCCAGAGTGCAACTTACCATTTCCCACGCCTCTTGATAAGACAATGTCTTCAAAATCACAGCCTCACTAACTGCAGGAGATATTGTTTATACAGAATTAAACCCACGTTAAGGCAGTCAAACAAAGATAAAAGCATCATATCATCATTGTATCAAGAGAGAAGAAGTAAATGAAGAGGAAAACTTCTGTGTCAGTGATTAAAACTAGTTACAAAATTCAATGTCAAAAAAAAAGGGCCGACCCAGTTCAAATAAGTAGCAGAACAAACCTTTTCTAGGATCTGCACTATACACACCATCAACATCTGTCCAAATTGTTACCTGACGAGCCTTAAATAGAGCACCCATAATTGCCGCCGAGAAGTCACTTCCATCTCTCTTGAGAGTAGTAGGAATATTTTGAGGTGTTCTTGCAATAAAGCCAGTGGCAATTATTACCTTGGATGGATTCATAGAGTACCATTTCTCAAGTCTTTGCTCAGATTCCAAGAAGTCAGGATCAACTTGATTAGAACGAGTAGGATTTACAATAAGGACTTCCCTTGTATCCATCCATTTGCAGTCAATCCCATTCTGAAGAATGGAAGGGAAGCATGATGAAATCAGCACAATTCAGATAAATAAATAAAAATGCAGATGTTTCTTATTAGAACAACAGACCTTCCTAATAACAAAATACAACATCTGTGCAGACCATAACTCCCCGTGTCCCACAACATAGTCAGTAAAGAATTCAGTTGCATAACCAGCTGCAAGATATTAAGTATGTTAGTCCAGAAGATAGTTTAATTCCTTAACTAAGAAATCCCTTTTTAAGTAACAATCCAGTTATCTTAATTCTTATCCATGATAAATGGTTTTTTTATTTATAAAATAGATTAAAAAATTTAAAGCATAAATCAATATCCGATTAAATATAACCATGTAGAATCCTCACCCGAAATTTTAATGAAAACAACAATCAAGATTCAAGAGGATGACCATGAGTAAAAGAAAACAAACAGAAACGGCCATGTTAATTGGCATTAGTCAAAGCATCTTCTATAGGTAAAAAGGGATAATTTTAAGCCATGTCACTAAGATTTTCTTTCATTTTTTTTCCTCTTGGTAACGTTCTTCCACGTCATACGGATGACATGCCTATTATTTGCAGAACAAGAAATCCTGTCAGCACTTCAACTCTAACATAAATGATTTTGTTTCCACAATTCCACTCATGAGGGAAATGAAAATAAAAACAAAAACAACAGTTGCATCATTCATGAAATCTCAACAAAATTACTGAAAAGTTTTTTATCGTCTGTAAAGAACTAATTCAACCGCTTAAAGCTGTTAAATAGGGCCTCTTTAATGATTTATATTATAATCTAACACGCTCCCTCACACGAGAACTCACTGGGCTTGAAAGGTAGATAATGCACAGGCTTACTACCTGTGCTAAGAAAATTCCACAAGGGGGCGGTGAGGATCGAAGTCAGGACACAAGGCTCTGATACCATGTAAAGAACCAATTCAACCCAAAAGCTTAAGCTGTTAGGTGAGGGTCTCCCTAATGATTTATATTATACTCTAACATCATCTAATAGAAGAAAGTACTTAAACTCTTTGCAAGGAAAAACAAAAATGCAGTTTGTAAGATCACAAAAAACTGCATAAACTCCATATACATAAATTTACACCAAACAGGTAAAACTGCATCAATGTTAACTTAATCAGAAAATATATAGATGGACAACTCAAATATAAATAACCTAGATTAAGATATGATTTCCAAAGAAACAGTTATTCATATAACTGACTAAATAAAGAAAATTAATTAAATAAACACATAGCTCTTTGGTTCTGGGGGGAATAAAAAAACAGAACCAGAAAAAAAAAAGAGTTATAGTTAGTGTACCTATGTATATGGCTTGAAGCATTGCCTTGAGGTCTATGATGTCTTGATGCAACTTTGATAAGAAAGTAGCAAGATCATCTCCATCAAGTAGGTCACGTGCAGTTGAGCTATGCTTCTGTGAAACAGCATCTAGTGCTGATATGTAAGACTCATCCCGAGTTTGAGCCTTGTGGATAAGATCATACATCATATCCGTCACCTTTGACATGGCAGAGACAACCACCATTTTCCTCTCTGAATCATCATTAATTATTATCTCTGCAACATTTTTTATTCTCACTGAGCTTCCCACACAGGTTCCACCAAACTTGTGAACAGACCAAGTTTCTCCTTTTGGAAGCTGTTTTTCTTTTTCCTCTACACGTACATCCACTGAAACATCTAAAGAAAAAAAAAAAAAAAAACATAAATTAAATTATTATTAAAGCTAGCTCGGAGTGCGAAGGCGTTATAAACTCCACAGTAGTTGTTCATCCGACCAATGTGGGACTATATATCTCAACAATTATGCATTACACTCACTCACCTCTTCAAAATTACAAGAAATGCTTTCCAATATAAAATTAACCAAAACATCAACCTGTTAAAGAATTACGTATCTTGGTGCTTGGTGACTCTCTCCCACATGGTAAAGTCACACCCTTTCTGAGACAGAAAATACATATTCCTTGTAAATTAAAAACATAAAATAAAAATTCTAAAAGAAAAAATGGCTTTGCAAAGGATAAACAAACAAACAAAAAGAAATATACACTTCATGTGTTTTGCATTTGTCTAATGTACCAAACATATGACAACAATGTTGAAGTTATGGTGTTAGACTAGTTTGTTTTGGTGAATAAATTAAGCATACCGAATGAAATGTGAACGGTGGGGTGAGAGTGGGAAATGAAGGCATAGAGATTGAAGGTTGTTGTTGTTGTTGCAGATGCAGCGTGCAAAATGTGAAGTGTTTGGAATTGGAAAGGAAATGCAGAAGGAGGATTGAGAGATCACAGAGCAAAACGACACCATAGGGAATGTCATGGCTGTGGCTGTGGCTGTGGAGAATAGACACTGTCTGTGTGTGTGACGCCTTTTTTCAAGTTCAGTTATCTCGCCTTTTATAATAAATTATGTGTGATTTATATGTTAGAAAAAATTATGTGTAGAATCTACATCAGCACGGAAATTGAAGGGTGTATAGGAAGATTTTAATTCTCATGTTAAATGAGAATTATAAAACCCATAAATCATTGACGAAGGATTTCCTAACACTAACTTATGAAGCACCGACACTTCAAAAATCCTGACGTGTTGTGTCCGACACTTTTCGATACTCTCTGACTTCCCGACACTCCAACAAGCGTTATAGAAATTAAAGAAAAAATTCAAAGGTTGCGTTGCGTTAAGTTTTTAATTCTAACTATTAGATTCGTTGGATTATAATTATCATTTTATTGAGTTTAATATAAGTATTGGGGATATCTTATGCTTTTTTGCAAAATTGATGTATACTATAAATTTAGTTTCATTTTTTTGTTAAATATTGAATATTAAATATAATATACACTACATAAATTAAAAATATTATTTAATATCAAAATGTGTTCTAACATGTCGAAATCTAACATTTTTTAAAATTAACGTGTCGGAGTGTCATGTCGCGTGTCTCGTGTCAGTATCGGTGCTACATAGACACTAACAACTAATTAGGTTACTATTAATCTTAAAATCATTTAATTTGATCGATAATATTTATTTTCATTTTGTATGGTGATAATTTTTCATATTTTATATTTTATATTTATTTTTATCTTTGTATAATTATGATTTTTCATATTTGATACTTTCACATTAAATATGAAATAGATATAACTGTTGGATCAACATAATCGATCTTATGGTGAAATTGATGGGTAATAATATTATTAGATTGTTAAAATATTTTACCCCTAAATCATGTATCTCATAAAGTTAGTACATATAGTTAAATTATTTATTTATTGTACACAATCTACCTCTCTAGGCCCTTTGTTAGTGTTGGGGGACACCTTAGACAAATAATTCTCCACATCGTACACCATTATTTGAAACTTGAATGGACTCATTCCATTAATTACTTTCATTTGTAATTTGGTGGTTTTGGATATGCTTGTGGATCACCGGATCATAGCAAAGATATTGTTTCTCTTCGATAAATTTGTTTTTTAAATGAAAAAAAAAACAAATTTACATTTATTTATTTACTTTAAATATTTTTTATTTTAAATTAAAGTGCATCAACAATCTCTTATATTTATATATATATATATATATATATATATATATATAGGGTTTGGTGTTTGTCATTTTAAATGAGATAAGTTATGTCATTTGAAGATAGAGATAGACATAGAAAAATGGAAACCATGGGAGAGAGAAAATTGATGATTTTTTTAATTTAAAATTTAAATAAATTTTTTTTTTGTGTTTATCTCTCTATTAAAATGATATAACTTTATGTCATTTAAAATGACAAACAATTTTCCCATATATATATATATATATATATATATATATATATAAGTTTTATAATTCTCATGTTGAAGGAGAATTGAAATCTCATGTTGTAGAGATAAAAAACATGTGGGACCCATGTGTTAGAAAAAATTGTATGTAGGATCCATGTCAGCACGAAGATCGAAGGATGTATAGGAAAATTTGAATTCTTATGTTGAATGAGAATTATAAAACACATATATAGATTATTGAGAGAGATTATACTTTTTGTTAACCTCTCTCTTGTGCATAATTTATTCGGGTATGGGGAAGGCCAAGGTCTCCTAAAAATGTTTATCCAAGAATCGAATTTTGAATTTTAGGATTCAAACAGTCATTTTTAACCACTATGACCGACATCCATTAAGCCATTGTGTAATATATAACATCTTAACTTCATTACTATTGGTTGAATTTGATATTTGAGTGTTTACCAATGTATCATAAGAAATTAAATGAGATTAAAAACTCAATTCCAATTTATTAGCCAAACATGCTGAAGAAACTGAAAATTAAAAAATAATTGTACTTGAAAATAGAAACAATCATAAAAAGAGAGCTTTGAAATAAGAAAAGAAAACATAGTCCATAGAGACATTTCAGTATGTCAGTCGAATGTGAGGGCAGTATATTAGTATGAAAAAATAATAATTTCAAGTATAATACATGTTCTTGAAAAATAAATAAGTCACTTCTAATTTTTTTAGATTTTTAAAAATATCTTAAATATAATTTCTTATAAAGGGCAGATTATAATTTATATTTACAAATTTTTTTATTTATAAATTCTTACAAACTATACTATATTCTCCCGGGAGAATACAAATATAGTATAGTGTAATTTGTAAAAAAATTCCAAAAAATTTATAAACGGATCATGTCCCTTCTTATAATCCGTTAAATTAGATAAGCCTAAATGTTACTTCAAAATAGAGAAACGAGAATATTTTTGGTACATTTGGAGTTGGAACATCAACTAGTAAAAGGAAAGCGTAAGTGAAAGTTGGCCACAGACACTTATAATTTTATTATACAGCAAATATTATTTTTTTAAAAAAAATACACATTACTTATAATTATAATGTTATACTTTCCTAATAAATTTTGTTATACTTTTTATTAGTTTAAATAATAAATATCCAATAAGAATTTAAAAATTTAAACATAATAAAAGTATTAATATTTTTTTAAAAAAATATGGAAATTTATTAGAAAGATGTATAATTATTTTAAGGTTTTGTTAATATATGTCCGCAAATATTATTTTTTTAATAAAAATACATATTAATTATAATTATAATGTTATACTTTCCTAATAAATTTTGTTATACTTTTTATTAGTTTAAATAATAAATATCCAATAAGAATTTAAAATTTTAAACATGATAAAAGTATTAATATTTTTAAAAAAAATCTGGAAGTTTATTAGAAAGATGTATAATCATTTTAAGGTTTTGTTAATATATGTCCGCAAATATTATTTTTTTAATAAAAATACATATTAATTATAATTATAATGTTATACTTTCCTAATAAATTTTTTCATATTTTTTATTAGTTTAAATAATAAATATCCAATAAAAATTTTAAACATGATAAAATTATTAATATTTTTTAAAAAAATCTGGAAATTTATTAGAAAGATGTATAATTATTTTAAGGTTTTGTTAATATGTGTACTTGAAATAGAAATTAAGGAATTAAATAAAATTTCTATTAAATTAATAAGAAATATATTTGATATCATAAAAATAAATTTATTTAATTTTTATTTGAACTATTAATATTTTGAATAAAAATTATTTGATAGAACAAATACATTTTTTTTTTGATAAACTAAATACATACTTTTTATCATATACAGAAACACCAAACTAGTACCCAATAAAATTCATTATTTTATTCATTAAGGTTGGAAAGTTATTTTAGAGATCATCATGGGTTGGGTCAGATTAATGAAAAATTAGAGTCTAAATTGAACCAATACTGATCAAGTTAAGTATTTTTTTTTTTTGTTTACAAAAACAAAGTATGCTTTTTAAAAAAAAAATTAATAAAAAATCAAAATAGAAAAAATATAATTAAAAAATAAAAATAAAATGAATGATTTGATTTGTTTGGATATTTAACTCGAAATCGAATACCAGCATTACCTTCTATTTGATTTTATCTGATTTAAGTCAAAAGTCTGACGCGCGTAACCAAGTTTTTTAAACTTTAAATCAAATCGGATTGGATGCATTGACAGCCTATTAAAAATTTTAAATTATTAGTGTTGGATGACGATTGGCATGATCATATGGGGTAAGGTGTAAAGTGTATCTGCATTATTAATGATATTAGTAATTTAAAAGTATAGATATTTATATAAACATTTAAAATACATATTTTTTTTAATAATTTAGTGTTTGATATTGTTAATAATTGACACTACAGCAATAGCATTAGCTTTAGCTTTACTATTCAATTTCACTATTTAGCAATTAGCTCGAAAAATACAATGAACAGTGACAGTAGCCACGTGTTTCACGAGGTTGACACTGACAGTAGACACGTTTGTGACATTACTATTTCAGTCACGTCACCTCTTTGGGATTACAATTTTATTTTTATTTTATATTTTGTATTTTGGGACAAATTCAGGATAAATAGGGTTATACAATTTTATTTCAACAGACTTAGAAATACCGAGTGGGTCATAGTTACAGAAAAATTTAATATGCTCCAGAATTACTGAATCTTTTAATGTTCTCTCTCATAACATTAATTTTTTCTTTCCTTTTTTATTCCTATTATTTTCTCACTTTTTCCATTTTACCCTCCTATTTATACTAAGGGACCACCTAAAAATGGTGGTCCCGGATCACTTTAAATAACCTTCATAGTTAGGGGGTAAATGAGTTGGGCTGGACTTTGCCCTGCTTAAGCCTATGTAAAAAAATATTTAGCTTATCTGGTCTATTGGCCTACGAAAGATTTTATTTATAGGTCAAGTCTGGCCTATTTAAAAAGTAAGAGAGTCTGATATGGCCTACAGGCCTTTTAGGCCTCCCTCGTGATATACTTTTAAAAAAAAATTAAAAATATTTTTAACAATTTTTAAAATGTTCGCTTGACATTACAAGTCATTAACCTATTCATAAATTGCTCCATTTTTTTACACGAGATATAAATTTCACTAGTGAGTATTAAAAAATTTACAATAGTAAAAAAAATAACTAAAAAAATATACTGAACAAAGTTTCATTCATGCATGCACTAGTACTTCTCATAAGAATTAAAAAATGACAAACAGGATATAGTCAACATAATACCCCAACTCTATGCTCTATGATGTAGAGTCAAAGAAATGGGAAAAATAAAAAAATACAATTACTAAGTCAACCAAAACTGAAATAAAGTCTATAAGAGAATTGCTTACCAAAAAAAAAAAGTCTACAAAAGAATATCATTCATTGAAATATCTTTAAACTACTATCAAGGGTTGGTACTAATTGCCACATAAAATAAATATATTAGTTTATTTTATTTTTAAAAAAGCAAGGCTCAATGTAGGTTGGGCTGACCCATTTACACCCCTAGTTATTGTTAGAGGTGAAAGTGGGCTAGGTTGGGCCAAGCTTTGTCCCGAAAAGTCAAAGCCTATGTCAAAAAACTTCAATTTGGCCTGGCCTAAGCCTAGTACGAGTCTAACTGTTAGTTTGGCTAGACTCGTTTATAGAAAACCAGGGTTCGTTTTTTCTACAGTTAATGTAGATATCTTATATACAGTGAACGTCGTTTTGAGGCGGAAATCAAAGTATTTTTGTAAAAAAACTTCAATTTGGCCTGGCCTAAGCCTAGTACGAGTCTAACTGTTAGTTTGGCTAGACTCGTTTATAGAAAACAAGGGTTCGTTTTTTCTACAGTTAATGTAGATAACTTATATACAGTGAACGTCGTTTTGAGGCGGAAATCAAAGTATTTTTGTAATTATAATTTATTTCAGGGTTATAATTGTCTTTTACATTATTTTTAAAAAATTTCAACCCAAAACGACATCGTTTTGGGAGCGAATATAGATAACTTATCTACATTCACTTTAGAAACATTAAAGCAAAAAAACAAATGGTCTGACCTAACCCGTTAGCCTGTTAATTTTTAACTTTCAAGCAGAACCATGAATCAACTTTACAAAATACTCAAATTCTATTGCTAAACCAAAAATCATAAATTCAACGTCCAATCATAATCATGAATCACAACAAAACTCATACAATTTGTATTTAAGTCACTTTCAAAAGTATAATGCTCAAACCAAATAACAAGAAACAAATTCATACCATGTAAATTAAAATAACTACATGAATCCAACAAACACATCATAAAGCTTGTAGTAAGTATAACATCTCCCAAAAATCTTTTAATATATTCATATATACAATCTAACATGCTGAGATGTTGTTTCCTCTTATATAAGAAATAAAGTCAGATTTCTATTACAATATAATCAAATATAATTAAGTTATAAATAATTGCAATTAATTACATTTATATCTTTTTTTTTCAAAGCATGCGTATTATATTTTATTTTATTTAAAATAAATAGTACAATATAAGCTGGCTTGTAGGCTTATAGGCCAGGCCTTATCAAAGTGAGCCTACGACCCTTTTATTAAACAAATTTTTTCGAGGTTCAAACCCGACCTATTTTACGAAATATACTACCGAGTCATAGGCCCCTATAAGCCAATTCGACACAATTTCACCCCTAGTCATAATTATTGGGTTGTAAATTTGAGTTGACTTACCCCATTTGAATTGGTTCATTGGGAATTAAGGTAATTTTAGATTAGGTTTGATCGCATAGTTTTGTTTTTTGGGATTTGTCTGGGCTAGTTTATTTTTACAAAAAAAAGAAAAGAAAAAAAAGAATCACTTTATCTTTATCTTTAGCTCATGTGAATTGGTTCATTGGGAATTATGGTAATTTTGCATTAGGCCGTTTGATCGCATAGTCTTGTTTTTTTGTGGAATTTTTTTGGGCGAATTTATTTTTACCAAAAAAAAACAATTCACTTTATCTTTTGCTCATTTGAAATGGTTGGGAATTAAGGTAATTTTGGATTAGGTTTGATTGTATAGTTTTGTTTTTTTGGGCGAATTTATTTTTACCAAAAAAAAACAATTCACTTTATCTTTAGCTAAATTTTAATACGCTAATCAATTAAGAAAATATAGATAAGAATAAGGCTACGGAAGACAACACCGAGATTGAAGAAAACTAGAAAGCACGTGGGAATTCAATGTGACATGTTAATTGAACGATGAAGGATATTATTATTATCAAAATTTTCTACTACCAATTTATTACCTATCTAATCATCATTAGATTAACATTTTTTCTCTCTTCAAAAACTTTTTAACTTTCTCTCTCTTTGATCCAATGGTGATGTGAGGAATAATAAATTAGTACTAAGAATTTTTGGTAATTAAAATATCCTCACTCTAATTGAATTGTGAATTTACAATTCACCATCTTATTCAAATTTTTTCGGTACATACATTTAAGTTCAAGCCCAATAACAATATTTAGTCCAAACACTTAAAATGGACACTAACAATCTGTTGGCCTGGCGCGAGAGCAGCTAACAGGCTTTGACCTTTTTTATTTAGGCCAAAATAACTATAAAAGATGAAAAAAAATTATATATAAAAATAATAACTTGGACCAGTGGGCTGACCCAACCCATTTGGGCTAGGCTGGACTGTAGATCAGACTTTAATTTTTACAATTCACCTCAAATTTTACATTGAGAGTAATCTATGAAACACTCCTAAATAATAATATGGGGAGAAGATTTTTTCAGTTAATGGAGATAAATTATCTTTGATGAACCCAAAAAGATATCATTTTGTGACGAAGAACAAGGTATTTTTATAATTCTAATTTATTGCAGAGTTATATTAGTTTTTATCATTATAATTTTTTAATCTTTCAATCGAAAATGACATCATTTTGGATTCACCGGAGATAATTTTATTTCCAGTGACAGGAGAAATACTTTTCCC
Source organism: Gastrolobium villosum (assembly GCA_032173675.1). Taxonomy (NCBI): domain Eukaryota; kingdom Viridiplantae; phylum Streptophyta; class Magnoliopsida; order Fabales; family Fabaceae; genus Gastrolobium; species Gastrolobium villosum. The sequence continues at coordinate 288 of JAVKPL010016307.1, read as the reverse complement.
AAATAATATGTATCTGTAACGTAGTTTCATGACAATTTTAAAAAATCGAAAAAATCTCATAGCATTCTTTTATTTTTTAAAAATCAGACAAAAAGGTAAAAATGTTTAATATATTAATTATTTCTTTTACCAAAAAAAAAAAAATTATTTAAAAAATATCTTGATTTTTCTTTGAATAATTAAAAGATCACTTTCTACCAAAAAAAAAAAAATTCACTAAAAAAATTCATCAAAATGTTACAGAATTACTTTATAAAAATTACAACCTCAGGAACATATAATGGTCTA
>JAVKPL010016306.1:0-13621 GCA_032173675.1 Gastrolobium villosum | reverse complement strand
TATTTTATTGGTTAAGCAGACTTTTTAAATGATTTTTTCTAAATTATGTTATTTAGATATACATTTAATTTATGAATTTTTGGAGAATTATTAATCCTGTTAATTGTATATTTTATTTGGATAAATTTGTGTTTCTTAATTTTTTTATCAGTCTAAGACAGACTTTTATTTTTTTATAAATAAGTCATCTCACAAGCTGATAATTATATTTATAACATGTTACAAACTAGATCACACATTTAAATACATGCTTAACCTTTCAACGTCAAAGTCAACTCGATTCGGTCCACCCAATTTGTGACAGGTAACGTCTCTCTCTTTTTTTTTCCTATCGTGTCTTCATTTATCACTATTAACATGGAACAGCATCTATTGGACAATATTAAATATTCAATAAAAATATTGATATTGTTTATATACAATAAGATTTATTGATCAAGTTCTAACACCTCAAATATATATACAAGGGACAATCCTCTCACGTATGAATAAAAATTAAGCTACTTGAAAACTCACTTCTTCAACTATAATTATAAGAAAAAGCACGTAAAATAATGAGGAGCAAAGATCCAAATTGGTCTCTGACAAAAAATGCGGTGGCCAAATTAGTCCCTAAGAAAAATAAACTCAAAAAAAAGTCCCCAACAATGTCAAACGGGTCCCACGTTAGTCCTTTTGTCAAATGAAAATTGACGGAGTGAGTGACGGTGCTGATGTGTCATGTTAAGTGACATGCGGTTGCCCACGTGGAGTGCTTGGGCAACGTCGTTTGGTACAAACTCAGCCACTTGGACAATCCTTTTTTCTAAAACCCAATTTTGCCCCTCACCTAACCGTTGCACACTTTACCTTTTCCCCCTCTTCTAACCTCGACATTTTATCGTTGAGAAGGAAGGAAGAAGATCATCCATTAAACCCTGGTGCTTGCGTTTAGAATATTGCCAACTTTTTCCAGAATCAAAGGGAACCAGTGGTAGAAAGAAGGGCCAAATATGGATACTTTGTGAGGCTGAGCATTCCGTTGAAAAATGTATGAATATTTATAAGTTGAAACATTTTTATATTGTTGTTTGTCATCCTTTGTTTAATACTTGTGGTCCCCATGTTGTTCCCCTTTGTTTAATGCTTGTTTTTGTCTGCATGAAGTGGAACTTTGTGGTCTATGTTTCCATTTAGGGTTTTGCTTTTAAAGAAAGTAACAATTGGGTGGTGTGGTCCCTGCCATGGTTGACCCATTTAAAAGCATTTAAAAACCCCATGTCTTCATGTCTGCATCCATAAAAAATCTTCCTTTTATTACTTTGTATTGTGTTACACTTTCAAAGTCTGTGGATTCATGGTTTTTTTGGTTTTGACAGATGTCTGAATACATAGTTATTGTTTATCATCACGGTGATGTTTTAGTCAGAGATGAAAATGGAGTGATGAACTATGTAAATGGAAGGGTGGACTCATTACCAGAGATGGACATTGACTACTGCAATATCCGTGACCTTGACACCCTGTTTAAGCAATATGGCTATGAAAAATACAAGAGGATGATGTGGCTACAGCCAGGGGTACATAACTTGGATGTTGGGCTCAGACCTCTTAGTACAGATTCGGATGTGTGCGTCATGTGTGAGGCTGCTGTTAAGAATGGCAATGAGATACATGTGTACTTTGAAGACTGTATCTCAATTCCCCAGTTTGCGTCACCTTTTGTAAGTGAAGATGAGAATGTGGATGAAGGTGAGGATGGGCCGAATTTGGATGAAGACCAAGTGGATGATGCTGCTGATGACCTTAGTGCACAAGGTGATGATGGGAAGAATTTGGATGAACCCCAAGTGGACCATTGAAGGTTGTGAGAAGGATCAATATGGAAGATTAAGAGAATATTTGGCAGAATTGTTGAGGAGCAACCCTGGCTCCAGTTGCAAATTGCAAGTCACCCATTAACCTATTCCACAAGCATTGCCAATATTTGACAAAATGTACATCTGCCTTGATGCTTGTAAGAAGGGCTTCAAAGCTGGATGCAGGCTCTTAATTGGGTTGGATGGATGCTTTTTGAAGGGCTCTTACGGAGGTCAATTATTGAGTGCTGTTGGTAAAGATGCAAACAAGCAATTCTATGTCATTGCATATGCTGTGGTTGATAGTGAGACCAAGGATAATTGGAAGTGGTTTATGACATTATTACAGGAAGATTTAGGGGATCATGCAGTATTTGGTTGGAACTTCATTTCGGATCAACAAAAGGTAAGGTTTACTTTATTGTTAATTGTATACTTATTTGTATTTTGGTTGTTAATGAATATTTTGCCATAGTTCTGTTGTTGATGAATCTGCCCTTAGATATTCTGTGTAGTCTGGTATGTGTGCAGTATTTATGTGTTGTTGTCAAGTTACTGATGTTAATGATCTTATTGAATAATGCAAGTTGAAGTTATTTCCATTTTGGATTGTTTAGGATATTTTCATCTCTTTTGCTGCCAATGTTATAAAGCTTCTGGTTTATGAAATGGTATGGTATGTGTGTTATGTCTGCCTTGTGTAATGTTGTTTGATAACCTTGACAGGTCCCCCACAAATGTTATCGAGGACCATTTCAGTCATTGATTTTTTAAGTAAAGACCCATTTCAGTCCATGACGATTTTATCGGGGGTCATATTGGTCCCTGCTCCAATTTTTTCACATGGCCACTTATAAAGCCAGCACTGTCATTTCCCATTATAAATGCTCATGTTAATCATGCTGATTAGAGATTATATTTTAATGTTTTTTTTGTCTTTCACATACAGGGACTTGTCCCAGCCTTGAAGGAAATTATGCTAGGTTCACACCACAGGTTCTGTGTACAACATGTATGGAAGAACTTCATCAAGTAGTGGAAGGATAAAGAGACAAGACAGATTGTATGGGAATGTGCTAGATGCACCACTGTTCCCTAATTTGAGAAGGTCATGCAAAGGATGAAGACTCTAAACGAACCAGCTTGGAAGTATCTTGACAATATACACCCTTCAGCATAGGTTAAAGCCTATTACAGTCACTGGCCTAAATGTGACAACATCACGAATAATATGGCTGAGGTGTGGAATGCAAAGATTGTCAATTATAGGGACAAACCTATAATGACATTGTGTGAGGAATTGAGGTGCTACATAATGCGAAGGATGGCAGCACACAAAAGGATTCTACAAACCTTTAGGGATAAGATAGCACCTGCACAGCAGAAGAGGCTGGACCAGTTGAAGGTTGCAAGCAATTCTTGGACACCAACATGGACTGGAAACTTGGTCCAAGATCTGTATGAAGTTTCTGGAAAGGGTCAACGTGTTGGGGGTGAATTTAACTCAACAAACTTGCAGTTGTAATGTGTGGCAGCTGACTGGATTGCCTTGTGAACATGCCATTGCTGCCATTGCATACAAGAATGAACCTGTGGAAAATCATGTTCACCAATGGCTGACAGTGGATGCTTTGCATGCCACTTATGAACACACTCTCAACCCAGTCAATTCCCAACAATATTGGCCAACTTGTGATGCCCCAAAACCACTTCCTCCACGCTTGAAAAGGCCTATTGGACGTCCAAAAAAGCATCGCAAGAAGGATCCAACTGAAGAGCTTATGAAGACCAACAAGAAGCTTAAGAAGACTTACACAATTCAATGCTCCAAGTGTAGTCAGACTGGTCATTACGCCAAGACATGTAAGGGACATGCAGGTGGATCAAAGAAAAAAACTAAACCAGCTAATGTTGAAGTTGGCCAGTCAAGGTCAGGTTAAGAGATCCTCATCAGCATGAGTCAGGGCCCTCCACCAGAGACAAGCAGCCAGCATGCACCAAGAGGCAGCAGCCCACCACCATGCAATCCTACTGACAGTGACCAGTAAGACAGCAGCTACAGCTAGCAGTGGCACTAGAGCCAGATTCATGAGCTTCATGACTACACCAGGATTCAGGCCACCTAGGCCAGCCCCACATAACTGAACATGAATTGTAATCACTGACATTAGGTCAGTTCGAATGTCTTAGTAGGCATTTTTTTTGTTATTAGGCCATTAGCTTGGAATTGTAATTAGGCCAGTTTTTTGGTTTACTTTGGTTTTGGTCCTGTTTAAATTATTCACTAATGACTTTTTTTTGTATGCCTCTGGTTATGGCCATATTAAGTATGAACATTTTGTTTTTTGGGAAGACATAGTGTTCATACTTAATGGTTTATTATGTCAGTGCCAATTGTAAGTACACAATCATGATATCAATGGAATATGCTTTATGGATTACTAAATCTCTTATGTCATTATTAGTTTGGAATTGCTGTCATTGATGTGAAACAATACTATTTTTTGTTTCATTGCTTGTCTTGTTACAATATTTGTATGCTGTGTCATTTTGGGGTTATGTGTAAACATACCAGAATTCTGGGTTCCCTTTTATGCCTTATAAGTCCCCCACAATTTGGGTCGAGGACCATTTTAGTCCATGTAATTTTTAACAGTTGGTCAAATAGGTCCCTAACAAATTCATCGAGACCCAAATTAGTCCCTCCAACACATGACAGTAAGACACATGACAGTAAGAGCATAGGGGCACCAAAAGCTGTTACCACAGAAGCTCATTCCCCCCTTCTTTTTAATTCCCTCAATCCTTGTTGTTACTGGCATTCCCTCAATCCACAGAAGCTCATACAGTCTTTTGACATTTTAATTGGCATTTCAAGATAACTTAATACTTAGCAAATTGTGCTTTATGAACAATCAAGTTCAAGGACATTAACCATTTTAAGAACAATCAACATCTCATTACATCCCAATAGTGGTCTTTCCATTACAGAGAAGCATACATATTACAGATTAAAAATGAGCATTTCACTCCACCCTACTACAAAGATATAAACATATTACAAAGACAATGATAATGGATCAGCTAAGTCCACATTTACACAATGGAGCAGCTCTCCTTCTTCCACTACTGGACCTAAACGAACTACCTAAGCTCCCCTTCCATACGACATAATCATGGCATAAACACAAAGTTCAACCCTAAATCGAGCAGTATACACCCACCTTCCCTAAACCGTCAATCATTTTACCCAAACCGTCAATCAATTTTCCCAAATTTCATGCGTTCAACCTTCGATTCGATGCCATGCTTTCTGGTTTTAGTTGAACCCTAAACCCTAAACGACGATGTTTCTTGGATGAAAGAGAACTTTGTGTCCAACGTGGCTGAGTTTGTACCAAACGACGTCGCCCAAGCACTTCACGTGGGCAACCGCATGTCACTTAACGTGACACATCAGCACCGTCACTCACTCCGTCAATTTTCATTTGACAGAAGGACTAACGTGGGACCTGTTTGACATTGTTGGGGACTTTTTTTTCAGTTTATTCTTCTTAGGGACTAATTTGGCCATTGCATTTTTTGTCAGGGACCAATTTGGGTCTTTACTGAATAATGAGCTTTAAAATAAAATAACCTTCATCGTAAACTTCTCAAAATTAAATTTATATAACAACTGATTTTAAAGTAAAATTTTAGTAGTAAATACAATAATACACTTGATGTTCAAGAGGGGAGGGGGAGGTAATTGTTAAAAACTTCAGGAACTCATTCATTTCATATCTGGAAAGGGCGAATCAAAGCAATAACATCTAAAAAAACAACGATTAGTCATGGGTTAGGCGCATTTTTCCACGCGCGCCAAATTTCTTGTTCTGCTAGGGTTCATTCAGAGTTTTTTTCTTTGAAGTTTTTTATCTTTTAACAATGGGAGAGGAGAATTCTGGTACTAGTGATCTACTGTCTATGTCAAGAAGAAGCACTAAGCGAACCAAAAATGGTGAGGAGATCCCAACGGAAGCTCGGATGAGAGAGGCGGTGAAGGAGTACCAGTCTGGTCCTCCTGTGATCGAAAAACAAAGATCATTTACAGAAGTAACAGGGATGGAAAATGGAGTGTCAGGAGATGCAATTCCCTGGCTAATTGAAAAGGAAGAACTAGATCTGGAACCCCTGGACCCTTGCATGGGTGAGATCACAGAGTGGGGTTTCCAGACAGTGACAAGGGAGGATGGTTCAGTGGAAATCAGGAGTAACAAAGAAGCTAGGGATAGGATGAGGCAGTGCTGGAAAAATGGGCTTTTTGACCCTTATGGCCCTTATTTAATAAATAATTACCAATTTGACCCTCATTTTAAACTAATACGAAAATTTAACCTCTCCCACAAACATAACACCAATCTGCCCCTGTTTGACCGTTGACCACACTTCCTACCCGGGTACACACTCACTTACCCGGGTAGATTTTGAAATTTTTTACCTACCCGGGTAGATAGGTGTGTACCCGGGTAGAGTTCTTCAAAACTGGGCAAACTTTGCATTACTTACCCGGGTACATGAGTGTGTACCCGGGTAAGTGTCGACCAGATTGCGTTTTATAAAGGCCAGCAGCCCCATTCGGTAAAACCCACAAAGGGTACCCGAGTAGAGCTGCTTTGAGAGGCATATTAGGTGCGATTTGAAGGTCGAATCTTGCTCATATTGTTGTGGTTTCTGATCATCAGTGTGTGATCCTCTCTGTCTTCCACCGATTGCAATCGATTTAAGGTAATTTTTTTTTCGTTTCATTGATTTGATTCTATATATCCATCCCTCATGTGTAAATTTATCAATTCATTGTAATTTCGTTTATATTATTGCATTTAGACCGAATAATTTTATCAATTTGTATGTGTTACCCTTGTATGTGTTACACTAACCCTAACCCTAACCCTAACCAATCTGCCTCACCATAAACCCTAACCCTAACCCTAACCCTACCCTTAACCAATCTGCCTCACCCTAAACCCTAACCCTAACCCTAACCCTAACCCTAACCCTAATCTGTATGTTTATATTTCTGATGTTGGCATTTTTTTTTCAGTTTAGTTGTGTGACGAAATGAGTGCCAGACGCATCTCAAAGCTGCCGTTGGTGGAAAACGAGCGAAGAAGCAAGCGGCGACAGGACGGGTCGTCATCCTCTCAGCCGCAGGCTGGTGCGAGTCAGGCTCCGGACTTGCCGTTCGGTTATTTGTTTGACGACGATGTAGCTGCCCACGAAAAGTATGTCAAATATTTCATGAGCAGGAAGATCTGCGAGCCGAAATCACTGGATTCGGCCTTCTTCAATTTGGAGAATTTTGAAATAGTTCCGCTACTTGAGGAGACACATTTGATTGTGCTTGCGGAGATGAGATGCCCCTACTCTGAGGTGATGGTGAGAGCCTTCTACCAGAACCTTGGATATGCGAATGGCGAGCTGACTTCCCGTGTCTGCGGGATTGATATCGTCATGACTGCGCCCATTTGGACAGAGCTCCTGGGTTATGATTTTGATGCTGTCACAGGAGCAGCTCTATATGATGGAGACAGCCATCATATCTTTGGTGATTATGACAGGGAGACCATAGTCACACAGACCAGGAGGGCAGACGCCGAGGCCGGACATTTTTCTCACTACCCTGTGAGCAACTTGTCGGTTTCTGCTCGTATTCTCCATTATGTGGTCACACATATTATTTTTCAGCGCCCGCATAATCATTCGAAGGTGCTGGAAGGAGATTTTGTTATACTGTGGGCCCTCCTCCACCGCAGGGAGGTGAACTGGAGGCATTACATCTGCATATTGATGTGGAAGGCGGCCAAGTCGAAGAAGGCTGAATTGCCTTTTGCATTCCTGGTGCAAAAGATCCTAGACAGATTTGGTGTGCCTACGGCGACTGAGAACTTTAAGGTCGCCACAGGGTGGAATGCCATATTTGGTGAGAGACTGCTGAAGCAGTGTGGGATCCAGCAGAGCAGAGCGGGTCCCTGGTACTGGAAGAAGGCACCAGAACCACCTGAGATCCCAGTCCACCACGATGCTGAGATGGAGGATGCACCTGCAGGTGATGTGTTTTGTTTTATGGCCATTATGCATACTTGTTTTGATTTTTTTTTTTAATGTGACATTTTTGCTTTTCTTGGTTTTTACTGCAGGCCTTGATGATGGCGACGATGATGATGATGAGGATGATGACGGACAGACACGTCTCACCCGCAGAGGGCGACCACCAGCTCCTCCCGAGGGTGGATGGACACTTGATGATGTCATGGCATCCATGTGGAGACTGTCTACTGACTTTAGAGGATATAGACAGAGCACGAACAAGTGGCGAAACCAGATGGACAGAAGTGTTTGTCTTAGTCGCAATGGACATGTACGAATGTTATGTCCAACTTGCTTGCAATGCTTACATCTACTCTGACTGCTCGTCGGTTGAGACTCAACCCAATCCATCTCATTCTGAATCCTTGAAGACTTTGGTCTTCCTTTTGCACGTACCAACCGTGAATCCGGAATTACAGTAGGCCCAATAACGGATGGAATCAACAATTCATTGCCAATAGGAAACCAGTGTTCAGCATATACTTTAGAAATGGTTGGGATTTTAAAAATGTCATCCACATAATCATAATGGTTTAACCTGGCTGCCTTGCAAACTGCTAAAACATGGCTGCAGGGATACCTCCTTGCTGTAAACCTACCACACTGACATTTACGATTGATTAAGTCAACTCTCATGGTGTCACCAACCTCGTGAGTAGATTGATTGTAGGCATCCTCAACCTCAAACAGTAATAGGGAACTATCATATATCCTCACACGATAAGTGCCGGCCAATTCATCATTTTTTTCCAAAGCTGCCTCAACCTTCTTTGAAATTATCCTTCCTTGTGAGATATCTTTATCAATGGCTTCACGTCTCTTGACGAAATATTCAACGAGTCTACTGAATGTCATCTTCACCAATGCAGTTATTGGTAGATTACGTGCTCCACGAAGCACCTTATTCACACACTCAGATAGGTTGGTTGTCATATGACCAAACCTACGTCCTGCCTCATCGTACGACGTGCACCATTGCTCTTTTGGAATCGCATCCAACCATGAAGCCACTTCAGGATTGTTCTCGATAAATTCCTTGTATCGAATGTCGAAATTGATCTTTGAACATGTGTACCCTGGAAAAAAATGAAGCCACAAATACAATTGGTTAGTTACGATTTTATAATGGATTTATAAAGCGGGAATTGATACATTACCTAATTTCATCAACGTTTTCTTCAATTCCACATTCCTAAAGCGGGAATTGAAATTGCTTCCGATGTGACGTAGACAAAATACATGATAAGCATATGGAGGCTGCCATCCAGCGTGATCTTTGACCGCCCTAATGACGCTTCGATGACGATCGGATATTAGGCAAATACCGTGCCTATGTGTGACATGAAAACGTAAAAGGCTTAGAAACCAAGACCAATCTTCCAACCTCTCACCTGGAGGAACAACAGCAAAGGCAATAGGAAGCAGATATCCATCCCCATCCTGAGATGTAGCAATCAATAGAGTTCCTTTGTACTTCCCGTACAGATGAGTGCCGTCAATTTGAATTATAGGTTTGCAATATTTGAATGCCTCAATGCATTGGTGAAATGTCCAAAAAACCCTATGAAATATAACCCTGTCTGTATAAACCCGACGTTCGTCAAAACATTGATTTGTATCAAGTTTGAACACAGAACCCACATTCACCTGCGTCATATACGTCAACCAATTGGGCAAGAATCCGTACGATTTCTCCCAGTCACCAAACAACTTAACAATCGCCTTCATTTTTGCCTTCCAGGCCTTTCTGTATGTTATGTTGTATCCATATATTCCCTGTATCCTCTCTTGTATTAGAGCTGGTTTTGTGGATGGATCTTCCTTTAACATATCTGGAAAAAAAAATATAACTTTAACATATTTTCAATTATACTAAATCATTAAGTACACAGTAGAATACATACTCATTATAGCCGCACAAATGACATCTGAATCCAACTGTCTATGATCCTGTGACAGGCCCTGATTTAGGCATGTGTGCCCTTGACCCCATTTACGGACCACCCAGTTAGCTCCCTTCTTCGGCTTAATTGCCCTCATATACCAGGGACAACCGTCAGCATGGTTTTTACACTTCATAACAAATCTTGATTCGTCGCTTTTTTCAACTATGGCTGTCCTGCGCCCCTTCATACAATGTATCTTCACAGCATGTTGCATTTCAGGTTTGGATCCAAATTCTTGTTGCACAAATAATGGATCTCCTAACTTCCAACCTCCATGCAAGTCATCATCCCCATATAGGAGTTCCAACTCGTCATTAGGGTGGGCCCAATTAATGAATGAATAATGTTGGCTTTCATTCCAAAAAGGCTCCACCGCTGTCCCTGCATCTAAACATCAACTCTCATTTGTCTGAATGAATATCACCACAAATAATAAATTGTCAAAAGCAAATGTCACAATTTATAAACTTACCACTACTGACTGGGTCAACATGAAGTGGTGACAAGGCTGGGTCAACATGCACTTGTGACAAGGCTGGGTCAACATGCAGTTGTGACAAGCCTGGGTCAACATGGAGTGGTGACAAGGCTGGGGTACCCAAACTTACAGCGCTCGTGTCTGCGTCAAAATTTCCGTCCACGTCAGTGTCTGACGTATCACCTGGAGGAATTTCACTTTCAGGTTCTCCCTCATCTTCGCTGTCCACATAGTCCTCATCTTCATCCTCTTCATCCTCATCCAAGGCTACCCGAGGAGGTGCGGAAGATCGTACAATTGTATCTTCTTGACCAGTACATTGTGCAGTAGTGGTTGCATGCACCGGCAAAGATGAAGACTGACCAGCATCAACTTCAACATAAATCTCAATATATTTTAAAATTTTCCATCCAACATACGCATCTGTGACGAACTCCACATCTTCATCATCATTGATATCATTACCAATGTAGTATATTGTATCCATATCCAGTACAGTCTCTAACCTGGCTATCATGCGGTGGATGGAATGGATGCCTTCTAACCCCATTTTTTGGAGGATTCTCTGCTTCAGTTCATTGCATGTAGTGCCCACTTTGATTTTCATCGTTTTTGTTTTTCCTTCGAATCGGACACCGTTCGGACCTTCAAAATGCCTTCCATTGTAGTAAATAACTATAGGAACCATGTTTGGACTTGAACTCATCCTTCCCACGAAAATTAGGTCTAGGTTTTGGGTTTTTGGATGTTGGTTCGGATTTTTGAGAACAAAATGTGTGTGTGGAGGTGCAATCTCAATGTCCTACAAAGATCAAGCTTTATGGATGGATGAGATGAATTATATGTGTGATTTTTCAGAATAGAGAGCTCAAGGGAGAGAGATTTGGGGAACAAAAACCTAAATCACGCAACAATGGCCAAAACCCATTGATATTGGGGTTTCTGGTCGACACTTACCCGGGTACACACTCATGTACCCGGGTAAGTAATGCAAAGTGTGCCCAGTTTTGAAGAACTCTACCCGGGTACACACCTATCTACCCGGGTAGGTAAAAAATTTCAAAATCTACCCGGGTAAGTGAGTGTGTACCCGGGTAGGAAGTGTGGTCAACGGTCAAACAGGGGCAGATTGGTGTTATGTTTGTGGGAGAGGTTAAATTTTCGTATTAGTTTAAAATGAGGGTCAAATTGGTAATTATTTATTAAATAAGGGCCATAAGGGTCAAAAACCTAGAAGATCTTAACCTAGCCATCACGGGTGGTCCCCGGGTCATCTTAGGCCATTATCTCGCAACAAGAAAATGGGAGCCATGCTTTGATCCGGACAAAGCCAATATTCACAATGTAGCAGCATGGGTTCGTTTACCAAGTATACCTCAAGAATATTGCGAGTTTCCCTTTCTGAACCACTTGGGATCTGTAATAGGCAAAGTACTGAAGGTGGATAAAACCACTTCAACTGGGGATAGAGCTAGAATTGCAAGAGTCTGTATCGAGATAGATCTCTCATCTCCTTTAAGAGGAGAGTATATCATTGATGGGTGTAGGAAGAAAGTTGAGTATGAGGGGCTTTTTCTTACTTGTCTCAAATGTGGGAGGTACGGTCACAATTCGGGCTCTTGTCCTGATTTTGCTAGACCAAAATCTCCTCCCAGAACTGAAAAATCTCAGGATCAGCCAATGGAAAACCCAAGTCCTCAGGGTGTAGGACTGTGGATGGTAGTACAACGCAGAAGGAGAAGCCCTCAAAACTTTCAGAAAATGGAAATTGGTAATAATAGAGCTTTTAGAGAGGATTTATCCAATAGGAAGAACCTGGTTGGCTCAAAATCAGGATTGAAAAGTGAGAAAGCCATTCAAAAAAATGCTACGGAGAAAAATTCTGAGGCTGGTACTTCTAGTTTGAAGGTGAATAAGGAGAATGTCTCAATGGATAAGAGTAGTCAACACCCACCTGTGGGGATGGAGTTTGCAGCAGTAGCTTCTACTGCTGTTAAGAACAACCCATGAACAAAATCAGCTGCACAAATCCCGAAGAAAAGTCTTGTTAAGACTCAAAGTGTGAAAGGAAAAGGAGTTGTGTCCAGTTCCCATGTTAAGCTCAACTTAAATAGTAGCTCTCTACAGAAACCTATTCAGAAGTCTACTCAGCCTCCTCTTGGCCAGCAGAAGGGTAATCGGTGGAGTGATTTGTTGGTGGCTGATGAAGTTATTCATGAAGGTGTTATCCCTGTTGACCTTACAGTATCATGATGTCAGTTTGAAAGGAGATGATACTATGAAGGAACCTGACCCCCTTGATCTCGCTATGGGAGAAGAAGCAAAGATGGTGGAAACTAAGACAGGTATGGACTTGGAATCTTCTATATGTTCTAATCTTAAGAATGCCATGATTGCTAGTAGTTCTGGGTGTGATGAAGGAGAGGAGTTAATTCTGGAATCTAATGTTGAAATTCAAGTTTTGAGAAGCAAGAACTCTGGAATCTTGCATCAACCCCAAATTTTCCAATGAATGTCCTAACTTGGAACTATAAAGGTGCTGCCAAGAAGCAATTTAAAAGCACTTTCAACAGATTTTGAAGGAAACAAAGAGTTGGTGTGGCTGCAATTTTAGAGCCTAGAGTTAGTGGAAAGAAAGCCATTAGCATAATTCGTAGCTTGGGACTCTCCAACTACATAGTTGCTGATGCTAAAGGTTTAGCTTGTGGGATTTGGTTAGTGTGGAATCCCACTGATGTAAAGATATCTCTTCAAGTTACTCATGATCAACTTATTCATGTTTGGGTTAAATTTTCAGGCAAGAAGGTTTCTTTTGGATGGTTGTACTGTATATGCCAGTCCTCAAGAAGGGGAGCGTATAGTGTTATGGGAGGAACTGAAACACTAGGGAAGAACTATGAATGATCCCTGGATGCTCTCTGGTGACTTCAATGAAATATCTTCAGCTACTGAAAAGAGAGGAGGGGGTCCAGTGGATCTTAATTAGTGTAATAGATTTGATGAGGTGTTGGATGCTTGTGGTGTTCTGGATCTGGGGGTGGGGGAAATAGGTTCACTTGGAAAGGACCTAAATTTCACCATCTAGACAGAATTTATAAAAGACTAGATAGAGCTGTTTCAAATGATAAATGGAGAGCAAATTTTGAAGAAGCTGATGTCTTAGTGCTTCCTAGGCTGTTTTCAGATCATAATCTCATTCTAGTTAGAATGGAGAAAGAGGAGACCAATTG
>JAVKPL010016305.1:107500-136759 GCA_032173675.1 Gastrolobium villosum | reverse complement strand
CTCGTACCATGAAACAAATTTACGCACAAAAGCTTAGTCTCCAAAGAGGCAAAGACCTTACCAAAACAAATCTACACATTTTCTATGTCTCTAGTTATCGATTCATAATTTGAAACTAAGTAGAATTTATATAACATAATAAGAAAAGTATATCAGAGCAAAAGAAATTGCTTCAAACTCACTCTTGTTCTCAATAATTAGAGATTACCAAATTATTCACGTATCAAAGAACTAACAACTTTTGCTAATTTAAAAAAATAAAATAAAAATACAATAGCTTACTAATCAATACACAGAACACCATTTTGAATTCCAATTCCTTTCTTGATTGAAAATCCTACATCCTCGCAAAAGCATTCCGGACACTTCTCTTATAACAAATTGAAATTCTTAGAATCTTACGCAATAGTCATCTTATAATTGAAAAATAAATAAATAAATAAATAAAAGCATACACACGACGCACACACATAGGGCTATAGTGATTCGGGTTAATCCAAAAACACAGCTCTGGCCTCACACAGTTGAAAGAGCAACTTTGACAGTAACGAGAGAGTGAAAGGTCTCACCTGATCACCAAAGAGACCAAGTAGAAAGTTCAACGACAAGATTGCTCCTCACAGCCCCAACATAAGAACGATAACTAGGAAGTGAATCAAAGACAAAGAAACAAAAAAAATCATAATAAAATTAAAAAATCAAGCCCCCATTAATCATAATCAAATATTTAACAGATAAATAATGCTCCAATATAGTTCCTTCCTTCACACATACCAAAAGGGAATTATCTAATTAATTCAATATATAAATGCTACTAATAATTTTTTATTTTATTTTTGTGACATAATAAATTGCATACCTTTGAGTGGGGAACTTGCACTGTTTGACTGATGAAAAATATATATATATATATATATATGTATCGAAAGAAAGTGAGGGAAAATTTTGAAGGTGTTATAGCCCACAAAATGGATCGGGACACCCACTAGTTTTGATAATCAGCATCAACCCCTTTGTCTCTCACTCTCTCTCTCTCTTACTTGGTTAAGGTTTTTGGTTAAGGTTTCTTTTTCAAAGACCCAAAGTTAAATGGATGAGTCTGACCGCGCACTTTTTAAGAGAATGGACGTTTGTGGAGAACGAGAGAGTGACGTCGTTTTGAGGAAGATACGTCACACGCGCAAGGGATCGTGTGGGAGGAGGGATGTGTGAATGAGGGAGTGGGTGGCAGTATTGGTATTTTCGATTGACTATTGAGATGAGTGTCCCTTTGTCAAAATGGAGAAGACATTTGGCAACGTTCAATTGTATTTGCTGTCCCAGTCCCGTCTTAATTTCACTAAGAAGGGGATTTTTGGTAGATGATTTTTTTTGGGATTTCCGAAAAAGTGAACTGGTAATTTAATTTGGGAAATACATATGTCCTTTAATCGTAAAAGAGATAAAATTCCTCTCGACACAAGTTTTTGTGGGCTCCAGTGTCAAATAAAAATTAAAAAACAAAGAAAATGCTTACACATTTATCGATGGATTAGCAGGAATATGATTTTGTTTTACTGTTAAAGGAGAGATGTATTCCCATTTAATTTATATTTGGTAGAAAAATTTTAAATTTTTTTTCGTGAAATATAATATTTCTGAGATTTTATTTTGTGTGTAAGGAATTGTTTGGTAGAGGGAAATTTTTGAGATTTCTGGAAAAATGATAATGGTAATTCTATTTACCGAGGTTATTTTGTGTGGACCGGGACCACCATTTTTAGGTGGTCCCTTAGTGTAAATAGGAGGGTAAAAGGAGAAAAGTGAGAAAATAATAAGGGTAAAAAAGGAAAGAGAAAATTAATGTTGTGAGAGGGAGCACCAAAAGATTCAGTGGTCCTGGAGCATATTAAATTTTTCCCTATTTACCTGCGTTTGGTACAAGATTTCAGATTATTTTTTTTCAAAAATCTGATTTTCCAAGATTTTTGTTTTGTGTACAATTTTCTTCCATAATGTCATCAAGAATATCACTAAAGATGTGGTATTCATGGAATCTCAAGTGTTGGAAAAATTTTACACTTTTTTGAAACAAGATCCTAATAATACTTTGGCCTACCAAACAGCTTTTTTGTAACATTTTCGAAAAAGTGATTTTCTCATCATATTTCTGGGAATCATGATTCCCTAGTGTAAAAAAAATTTATCCTCTATCAAACGTCCCCTAAACTATAAACTAGAATACCACCCAGAGGATGGTATTCTTACTTTCATGAGAAAATGAAAAATTAGATGCGAAAATTGTGACAAAAATTTCGATAATAGTTTAGCTTACCACACAATTTTTTTATGACATTATTGGAAAACTCATTTTTTCACCATATTCCCAAAAACTGTGATTTCAGGATAAAAAAACCCTACTTAGTGTGTTTTAGGATTGACTTTAATGAATCGTTTCTCGTATTATGACATTTAGAAAAGTTAATCAAAAATAAAAGTTTTTTTATTTGGTTTTATTAGTGTATCTGTAGTAAAATACTTCAAGTTGTACAAAATATATATATGATTATTTCTTTCTCTCTTTTGTATTTAGTTAGACTACCAGCGCATCATTGAGTTTCTCCCTTGTATTCCATTGTATGGCTATTAGACTGCCAGCTCATCATTTAGTGGACATCAACTATATATATAGAGCTGATAACCTCTTCTGGAACCAGATTGGTGAACCGATCATAACCTCGCACCAATTGCAATGTTTTTTTGGTGAACCTTAAGATTCCCTTGAAGTTCGACTCTAATGAAGATCGAGAGAGCAACATACTCAAGTCAGCCTACACTAAAAAGTTAATGCATGATCAGATGCTTCTGACTTGGCTGGTGTCTACCATTTCAGAACCAATAGTGAACGGCATTCTTCCTATCCAGCATTCATTCGAAGCATAGGAGAATATTCACAAGTTGTTTTATGGTTTAATGAAGGCGTGAGCCAGGCAACTCAGATATGAGTTAAAACGATGAAGAAAGGATTTAAAATCGCGAAAGAGTACCTTGTGAGGATCAAAATGATCTACAACTCACTCAAATCCATTGGAAATCCAATTTTTGTTAAACAACACACAGAAATGATACTTGAAGGATTAACATATAGCTATAACTCGTTCGTAATAATGATTCATGGTCGAGACAGGCCTACTCAGTCGCGGATTTGGGAAGAGAACTCATGGCTTTTGAACAGCTTATAATCAAACAAAACAAGCAAGTATTGACTGAAGGAGCTTCAATAAACCTGACTTAGCGACTCTAGCCACCATAGAAGATCAAATCTAATGAAGAAGATGACTATGTTTCTAAAACTAGAAAACATAATCGAACTGAGGAATGTGATTTCAAGTGTTTCAGCTATTCAAATGATCAAAATAGAAGAAGAACAAGATCTGGAATGAAACCTAACAGAGGAAGAGGACATGGAAGCAGGAACATTATTCATTGTCATCTCTGCTACAAGTTTGGAGATGACGTAAGAGACTGTTGGCATAGGTTTGAAAAGAACTTCATCCCTAACTGTAAGAACCTGCACCTTTAAATTAGGAATTTAATTAATTAATTAATTATGAGCTTAAGTGAATAAATCCATAATTGAACTTAAATAATTATGGTAAGTTAAGAATAATTAATATAAGGGCTTAATAACACTGAAAGTTACTTTTCTGACGAAAAGTGCAAATACCGGGTATAAGTGTGTACCGATGAAGTATCCCAGAAAATTATAATAAGTGTATGAATATTCTTAGAATAATATATAGGACTAGTATGTCAAGTTTTGGGTCGAAATAATGAGAATTGGTATCAGGACTGATACCGGCTACGTAAACGCGCGTACCGACAAAGTGCTGCGAAAAATAAAATAAAAATATAACAAATCCTAGAAAAATGGCTATGTTCAGAATCCAAAGTTTGGGATTAAGATGATAAACGTATATATTAGTGCTAATACAATGAGGTTAAATTTAATTAGACTATATAATGGAGGGCACAAGTTTCTAGGTCAGAAACTACATACTCCTACGTGCCCCCATTTTTGATTCTTGAGTCCAACCACCTTGCCACCCTTCTTCCCTCTCCATTGAGCCATCAAGAGGCCACCTTTCCTCTTGGTTTCTTCACAAAAACTTCATGTGTGAGTGTACTCAAGCCTTGGAAGTTGAAAGGGAGTGCATTTCTGAGTTTGAGTGTCAGTTTGAGTGAGTGTTGGAGGCTGGACCATTGGTTGGGAATTGTGGAGCCATTTTCCTTTCTTGGGTTGTCTCAAGAAGTCGTTCTTGTTGATAAAAGACCAACCTTGATGCTCATTTTCGTGCTCCTTGAAGCCAGAACCATGGGAGTTGCATAGAGAGCTCCAAGAGCACTTGTGCTTGCTGTTTTGAGCTTGCACTACGAGAAATGCGGTGTTTAACCATGGCAATTTAACCTCAGTTATTAGATTGCGTTAATATTGAGTAAAATCATAGGCACCGTAACATGCATCGACTCTCACAACAAAGCTCGCATCAAAAAAAGAAAGGAGGCGTTGCTCTTAACCCTTCAAGTTTATTTCCTATTCAGAGTTGCATTACTTTAACCACCTTCATTTTGGTGATTCAGCGTTGCTTTATCTGGTACATCTTTCTCCTCTATCCTTTGTTGAAGATCGGTTCTTGGTACTCTGTTTTCCATTTTCTCTTTTATGAGTTGTTTCCTAATTTGAGGTTCGCTAATCCCTTATATAAGCAGAATCTAGGGCTAAATCTTGTGCCCTTGCTATTGAATTGTTCGTTAGATTTACAATGTGCCAGATCTAGGGTTCAATAATTATGTTCCAGAATTCCAAATTGTGAATTTTGACCGTTATGTATTATTTAAAAAGGCATGTCCCTATGGACTCAAGGCTAATTTTTTTTTTTTATGATCCTTGGTTTTTGATTTTTTATTGAACTGGAGTGTGTTATTTATTTTTGCTTATGTTTTGGGTGTTAGTGTTAATGAATTGAATTTGGACATAAAATGCAGGGATTTCAAGACCATCACTGATGCCATTAACAACATCCCTACTGGGAACACCAAGCGTGTCATTGTCTACATTCTAGGTGCAAATTATAATGAGAAAATCAAAATTGAGAGGAAAATGCCTTTTATTACATTATATGGGGCACCAGGGAACATACCAAACTTGACCTTTGGTGGTACTGCAGAAAAATATGCCACTGTTGACCGTGCTACATTGATTGTTGAATCAGATTACTTCGTGGCTGCTAACATCATTATCTCGGTTTGTGTACAATCTACCTTAAAAATAGCGTTAATCAAAATAAAAGCCAAATGCAACATTGTTTCTCATGATTATTTGTGTTTTTGGCTTTTTGTGAATTTGATGGTATAGAATTTTCTTCAATTAACATCAATACGAAATCTTGCTTGGTTTTTCATGGAGGTATCATTGTTTTCGATAATTGCAATTTCCTTAATTCTTTGCACGTTTTATTGCTATATTTAGTGTTGCACATTCTGTGTGTATGTAGCTTGAACATTACATGTTTGATGAAATGTCAATGTCTATTCTTGTTGAATGAATTGTTGATTGGGTTTTAAGTGAGTGTGATGGTCAATTTCATGCTCTCACTAGTTTTATTAGTGGCTTATGGTCATGTCCTATGAGCCTAAATATAGAACTAGGAGAAGGATATTTGGAAAATTAGTTGCACGTGTCTCTCTATTGCACGTGTCTCTCTAATAGATTATGCTTATGACCCCTCCGACATGGTTCAGAAACTTGAACTTTCCAGACTGGCAATCCAACATTGTGCATGAAAAAGAAAGAGCACCCCACTGGTATCGGTGAGTTTTATTCTACATCATTCCTATTTTTTGTGCTGTAAAAGGTGTAATAATATGAACATTGCTATACAATGCTGTCTTAGTTGCTTCTGATTTCCTGATTTCAATTTATCCCTTTCTACTTAATGGGTCATGTTTGTCTATTGTCCGTGCTTGTTCTTTTTTCGAACTGCAAAATATCATATTACCACACCATGACATCATCAACCATGGGTAGGTTTGCAAAACATTGGTAAATACTAACAATATACTTTTCCAGAGAGAACTGATCATCCTTTAAAATTTACAATGGTGAATTAGTCAAAGTCATTTGATCATGCTAGCAACAGACTGCACCTTGGCAGATTTGTTTATCATTGATTAACATTATTTATAGAGGTTTAAATTGTCTAAAATGATGTGGCAATTTCTGATAGATTTATGACTTAACAAGTAAAATTATAGATTTTTTTATTCATAATGGCACTTATTTTTCTTTTTTTCTAATTTCAGTATCTTATACGACCCAATAAACCGATTTCTTACACCCAATACACGGCCAACACCCGTGACCGGAGATAACCGCACAAATACATGGTCCCCTTCTTCAAATTCTAGCGGTCTGTGTCTATTATCATAGTAACTTTTCTGCCGTTTCTGTGCCTGTTTAAGTTTTCTCTGATCATTTCAATCTGTACTGTAGTTTCTTGCACAAAATCCGGACCAAATCTCTCTTTGTCCCCTACTTCAGTCCAACTAGAAGGAGTACGACATCTCCGTCCATACAATGCCGGTGATACGCAGTGCTCAGCCTGAGCTGAGTGCCAAAAGCCTGCTGCAAGGCTCCCCAAAAGCGCGAAGTAGATTTCGGGTCCCGATCACTGACAATGCTAACCGGTATCCCGTGGAGCCTTACAATCTCATTTACATATAATTTTGCTAACTTCTCCTTAGAGAAATCCACTCGCACTTGCAGAAAATGTGCAGACTTCGTAAGCCTGTCCACTATAACCCAAATTGAATCGTAACTAGCCTGAGTCCGAGGCAACCCAACAATAGAATCCATAGAGATGCTCTCCCATTTCCACTTTGGTATATCCAGTGGCTGAAGTAAACCAGCAGATTTCTGATGCTCTATCTTTACTTTCTGACAAATTAAACATCTCGATACGTATTCAGCAACATCCTTTTTCATCCCAGGCCACCAGAACTTAACTTTCAGATCTTGATACATTTTTCTAGCACCTGGGTGAATAGAAAACTGACACCCTTATGGGCCTTGACCATAACCTCCTCTGCTAGCTCCTCGGTGTAACAGCCCGTGTTAACCCGGATTGTTAACACACTATCGTATTAAGCCACGCTTAATTAAAATGCGGAATAAATTTTTCTTTAATTCAATTATGACGTCATTAACTTAACCAACTTGATTACTTAATCATTTTCATAAAAATACTGCCTGTATGTAAATTGCAAGACATCTAACTGGAATACCTCATATATAAATAGTAAAGTGAGTAACTAAGGCCACAGGTCTACACAAGTAGCCTGGGTCAAAATCCTGATACTTAATTACAACAGCGAATTAAAAGACATAATCAAACCATGTGGCATGGACAAACCCCATGCTCACCAAATAAGGCAACAATGCCCACAAATAGTCTCAACATAAACTTAACATAAATAACGCAGAAAACATAACAGCAGTCAAATAAACAGCAATCCACAACCAGCACGTCAGCATGTCATAAATATCAGCTCAGCTCTGGCCTCCTGCCACCTGAGCCCTCAACATTACCTGATCCTGAAATAAGCGTCCCCAAACGTGGAGTGAGATCTCTAACAAGAAATCTCAGTAAGACAAGGGGTCCTCAAGGAGTCTCCACCCCAAGCTCACTTACATGTGTAATATAAGTTCCAAAAACAGTATTACAGTATAAGTTCTAAAATCATGCGATGCAGCAATTAATCATGTCATGTGTGCTTTCAAATCTACTGGCCAGAGAAATGTAGGAATACGTCTATGCCTACATGAGTACATGGATACTACCTGCACCTCACCCACATGCTTCTCCATCTTGTATGTACCACATACTCAGGATTGCCGTCTAGGTGGACACCACATGCATCATAAAAGCTCATTGCATATAAATAGCTCAACAGTATTTCCAAAATAATAAAGCATGTAACACAGCATGCATAAACCCATCCCCATGGGACATGGTGGAACATCAAAATGGCTAAACCGAGGACACGAAAGCTTACCTTGCAAGCTAGCTATCCAAGCCAAGAGTCCAACCACTCACAAGTCCACAAACAGCAATATCACAATCTGATATGGACCATTAACAAGTCAATATTAATGCATCACAAGCATACAACTTAAAGACTACGCCTTTCCTTTACGTTTTACGTCTTAAGGCTTCCAACAAAGCCATAAGCCCTTAATCATATGATTCTGACTTAGTTCATTTATTACAGAAGTTCAACTTCCTTAAACTAGGGTCCACACACACCCAATAGCTTACTGTTCATACAGTACAGCTACTGTCTGCGCAGAACCCAGGATATCCGGATATCAGAAGGGGCATATCCGGATATGCCATATCCGGATATCACACTGGACATATCCGGATATGTCATATCCGGATACCCAGATCCCATATCCGGATATCAATATCCGGATACCATATCCGGATACTGATATCCGGATATCTGTTCGACAAATATCCGGATATCTCACGACAGAATGCAGTTTCTGCATTTCGTGAATATCCATCCCAAAGATCCAACTTTTAACACATGTACACGTTAAAGCATGCATCTTTAAGCATATACAAGTTCATTTAGGTGTTGGTTACTTCATTTTAACTTTTTACATGCCAAGACACCAACTTTAAGCAAGATAAACTCATGATCATGGTGAGGTAACTTACCCAAGCTCAAAACAGAGGCAAGTTGTGCTCTTGGAGCTCTCCCAAGGTTCCTCAAACTCAGCCTAAGTAGGAGCACGAAAATGGCACTTCAAGATGGGTTCTTGCACCACAAGAAGGCACTTTGAAGCTCACAATGACTACCACAAAGTAGCCATTACTAAAGCTCCAAACTCATGCTCACTAACTACACACACACAGCTTTTCAACTCAGAATGAGACCAACAATGAAGTCTCAAGGCTCACTCTCACCCTCACAAGTGTTTAAACAAGCATGAAAGGGATGATCAAGCCAAAGGAAGAAGAGGAAGGCAAAGGAAACACCAAAGGATGGAGGTGCAGCAAGGAAGCTCACACCAGCACAAAAACTCACGTAGGAAAAATGAGGCACCTAGGGTTTTGTGCCTTAGTGTGCCTATTTATAGGCACATGGCCACTAATCGCGCAGTATTAGCCTTAATCGCAAAGTAAAAGATATTGATCCCAAACTTTAGAATCTATACCTACGCATAAGATTTGTCATATTTTTATTTTATTTTTCGGAGCACCTTTCCGGTACGCGCTTTTCCATAGCCAGTATCAGTTCTGGCATCAGATTACGTCATTTTGACTTGAAACTTGTTTTACAAGTCCTACATAATATTCTAGTAATTATCGTGCGTTCGTTATAATTTTCCGGGATACTTTTCCGGTACGCATTTATACCGAGTAGCAGAACCGGTATCTGCGCTTTTCTTCCGAAAAGCGACTTTCAGCATTTTTACTCACTCAATATAATTATCTAAGCCCATTAATAATTATTAGGGTCAATTATGGAATTATTTCCTAATTATCATAATTAACTTACTAATTACCTTAATTAACGGTGCGGGTTCTTACATTCACCCCACCTTTTTAAGGATTTTGTCCTCAAAATCAGAAACATACCTGTCTCGAAAGTCGGGATACTGTCGGAGAAGCTCATCCTCTCGGTCCCAGGTACACTCCTCAGGAGTTCTTCCTGACCATTGCACTTTGACCATCGGAATGATCTTGCTCCTCAACTGCTTCTCGCCACGATCGAGAATCTTGAGTGGTCCGACGGGAGTCTTTAGGTTCTCCCGAACCTCCACATCATCCGGCTGCACCACGTGCGAAGGATCTGCTATGTACTTTCGAAGCTGAGACACGTGAAACACGTCGTGGATGTTGGCTAGGTTCGGAGGTAAGGCGAATCGATAGGCAATTGGTCCTACTCTACCAAGGATCTGGTAGGGCCCAATGAATCGTGGGCTCAACTTCCTCACGCCGAGTGCCCGTCCAACACCGGTGACAGGTGAAAGTTTCACAAACACGTGCTCACCCTCACTGAACTCCAGTGGTCGATGCTTGACATCATAGTAGCTTTTCTGGCGATTCTGCGCCTGCTTCAACTTTTCCCTGATCATCTGGATCTGTAGGGTAGTATCTTGGACAAAGTCCAAGCCAAACAGCTCTTTATCTCCAATCTCATACCAGCAAGTAGGAGTCCGACACCTCCTACCGTACAGCGCCTCGTAGGGTGCCATGCCCAGACTAGCATGAAAACTGTTGTTGTACGAGAATTCAACCAACGGAAGGTACCTATCCCATGCTGATCCCTGCTCCAACGTGCAAGCTCTCAACATGTCCTCCAATGTCTGGATGGTCCGCTCAGTCTGTCCGTCAGTCTGAGGGTGATAGGCGGTACTCAATCTCAACTGCGTACCAAAAGCCTCCTGCAGTGCCTCCCAGAACCGAGATGTGAACTTCGGGTCCCTATCACTGATGATACTCTCGGGCACCCCGTGAAGCCTCACAATCTCACGGACATATAGTTTGGCCAACTGCTCTGTAGTGAAGCTCACCTTCACTGGAAGAAAATGGGCAGACTTGGTCAATCTGTCCACTATAACCCAAATAGAGTCACAACCAGCCTGAGTTTTAGGCAATCCCACCACGAAGTCCATGGAAATACTCTCCCACTTCCACTGTGGAATTTCAAGAGGTTGAAGTTTACCAGACGGTTTCTGGTGCTCGATCTTCACTTTCTGACATATAAGGCACTTGGACACGTAGACCGCTATGTCCTTCTTCATGCCCGACCACCAAAAATTCCTTTTTAAATCCTGGTTAAATCCTGGTACATTTTTGTAGCACCAGGGTGGATAGTGAACCGGCCCTTATGAGCCTCTGCCATAACCTTTTCGGTCAAAGGCCCTCGAGGAATAACAATCCTCTTCTGGAACAGCAGCAATCCGTCCTCATTCCAAGACACACCGTCCTGGTTCTTCACATAGTCAAGGCACTCTCTTTGCACTTGCGCCTCTTTGATCTTTTCCATCAGCTCATTTATCACTTCTGCTGTTTCCATTTCGAGCAGTGCGCCCCCAAACAAGGAGTTCACTCTCAAGTCTCTGAACTTCTCGATCACCTCGTAGTCGTTCATCATTAAGCTGGATAAGCTCACGGATTTCCGACTCAAAGCATCGGCTACCACATTGGCCTTGCCAGGGTGATACCTCAACTCAAAGTCGTAGTCCTTCAAGAACTCCATCCATCTACGCTGTCTCATGTTCAACTCCTTCTGGTCAAACAGATATTTTAGGCTCTTGTGATCACTGAATACAGCAAACTTCATGCCAAACAAGTAATGCCTCCAAATCTTGAAAGCAAAAACAATGGCTGCCAACTCCAAGTCGTGAGTCGGGTAGTTCTCCTCATGAGGTTTCAACTGTCTTGAAGCGTAAGCAACCGCTTTACCTTTCTGCATCAGCACACAGCCAAGTCCTTTACCAGAGGCATCGCAGTATAACTCGAATTGCTCCGCAGGATCAGGAAGGACCAACACAGGAGCAGTAGTCAGTCTCTCCTTCAACTCCTGGAAACACTCCTCACACTCATGTGTCCACACGAATGGAGTCTCCTTTCGGGTAAGGCGAGTCATCGGTAGCACCATCTTGGAAAATCCCTCGATGAATCTCCTGTAGTAGCCTGCCAAACCCAAGAAGCTTCTCACTTCTGTAACCGTCTTGGGCCTCTCCCAATCCATCACGGCCTCAATCTTGTTAGGATCAACTGCAACTCCATTAGCTGAAATCACATGACCCAGAAATTTCACCGCCTTGAGCCAAAACTCGCATTTCGACGGTTTAGCATATAGCTTTTTCTCTTTTAGCACTTGCAACACAATCTTCAAGTGCTCGGTATGCTCCTCCTCTGTCTTGGAGTAGATCAAGATGTCGTCAATGAATACGATCACAAACTGATCCAGGTACGGCTGGAAAATCCTGTTCATGTAGTCCATAAACACTGCGGGTGCATTGGTGAGTCCAAACGGGATCACCAAGTACTCGTAGTGCCCGTACCTCGAGCGAAATGCTGTTTTCGGGACATCCTCCGGCTTTACCCGTATCTGATGGTAACCGGACCGGAGATCAATCTTGGAATACACGCAAGCACCTCTGAGCTGATCCAGCAAATCATCAATGCGTGGAAGAGGGTACTTGTTCTTGATTGTCACCTTGTTCAATTGTCTGTAATCGGTGCACAACCGCATGGTCCCATCCTTATTTTTCACAAAAATGACCGGTGCTCCCCAGGGAGACACACTCGGCCGAATAAAATCTTTCGCTGAAAGCTCCTCAATATGCTTCTTCAGCTCCGCCAACTCTGGTGGCGACATCCGGTATGGAGCCAACGATATAGGCCCCACACCAGGCAATAAGTCGATGGAGAACTCTATCTCCCTCTGTGGTGGAAACTCAGGGATCTCCTCAGGAAACACCTCGAGGAATTCCTTCACCACAGGAATGCCAGTGAGATCCTCCTGTGTCCCACTCACCAAACCTCCCAACATGACATAGCCAAAAGCCCCTGCTCTCAAGGCCCTCCTCGCCTGCAGGACTGAAATGAACGGTGAGGAACTGGCTGTGGACCCACCCGGAGACATCACCACTTTCTTGGCACAACAATCAATCGTTGCACAGTTTCTGGACAACCAATCCATGCCCAAAATAATCTGAAGGTTGGCCATCGGTAATCCTATCAGATCTACCGAGAAGTCACGGCCATCCCACTGAAACGCTACATCGCGATGAACAGTGGAGGTCAAACATTTTTCTCCGGTGGCGGTGGTCACCCGCATCGGTGGAGAAAGCACATCACTGGGCAACTCAAGCCCCACAGCAATAGGGGTAGCAACAAAAGAGTGCGTTGCCCCGGAATCAAACAACACATCAATAGTTGAACCGCCAATAGTAACAGTACCTCTGACCAGGTTCGGAGCTCTGTCCGACTGCTGACGATCCAACGTATACACACGCCCCGTGGTAGGTGGCACTGCTGGTGCCCCAGTAGGAACCATCTGCAAAGGCACAGCCTGCACTGCAGCAACTCTCGCCGTCGGGCAATCTCTGGAATAGTGGCCCTCCTTGCCACACTGGAAGCATATCAACTGACCGGTAGAACACGGCGCAAAATGTGACTTCCCGCATCCCGAACATCTGGGAGCAGGAGGTCTAGCTGTGTTCCCCTGAGCAGCAGTCTTTCTGAACTGATTTGGCGCTTGCTTAGCCGCCAACGGTTTGCCCTTGCCCTTGTTGGCAAAATTCTTGTTCTTCCAGGGAGTAGAACCACCAGCACTCTGCGGCACCTCAACCTTGGCCCTCTTGGCCTGACTCGCACGGCAGTAATCCTCGATGTCGCGGCACTGCTGCACCAATGCTCCGAAGTCTCTCGAAGCAGAACCAGCGAGATGTCCAGCAATATCCTCATTAAGCCCCCTCCGGAACTTGGCCGCCAGAAAAACGGGAGTCGGTCTCGCCATGCGGAAATGAGAGAACTTGACCAGCTCATTAAACTTGGCCAGGTACTCGTCGACAGACAACGGGCCCTGCACCAATCGGTCAAACTCTCCCTGCTTCCTCTCCTGAGAGTCGTAAGGAAAGTACTGGCCCAAGAAGCTCTCCTCGAAGAATGGCCACGTCATCACATGGCCCTGCATCTCGTAGACCTGAGAAAGGTTGGTCCACCACTCATGGGCCTCGCCCTCCAGCATATAAGTGGCGAACAACAGCTTCTGCGGATCCGTGCACTGCATGATCCGGAAAATCTTGTCCAGCGCCTGTAGCCATCTAGCAGCAGCAACGGGATCATACGATCCGTCGAAGGTAGGTGGCTTATGCTTGCGGAAAGCATTCAGCCAGCGATCGATCTCGTCACGATCCTCAGCAAGTACGGGGATAGTCTGCATAGCCCCCGTCAAGTGACTACCCTCACCCATCTGGCTCTGGGTGTCCTCCTGTTGACTAGGCGGAGGTGGAGGCGGTGGCGGCGGTGGAGGTGGTGGAGGACCCTGGCCAGCAGCAGGACCAGCCCTCAACTCCTCCAACATGACCCTCATCATAGTCATGTTGGCCATCCGGTTCTCCTCCAGAACCTCTGCCGTGGTTTGCCGGTTCGCATCTCGAATAGCGTCCAGCATTGCCCGGTTTGCCAGCCTCGTGGCTTCCTGGTCGGCTAGTCGGGCCGCCTGCATTTCAGCCAATGCAGCCAGGACAGGATCCGTCTGATCCTCGCTCGTACTCGTGTTCCTCCTTGGTGGCACCATGACTCTGCACAAGTTACACAAAGAATGAGTTGATCAGGCCCACGCCATGTGGTCACATATGCATTATCATAATACACACCAGTCAGAGAGAACGCAAAGTAGACACGCAACGACTCATCCTAAGTTATTGCAATACATACAGGCTTTTCCCTAGAAAGTGCTTTGATACCATAAAATGTAACAGCCCGTGTTAACCCGGATTGTTAACACATTATCGTATTAAGCCACGCTTAATTAAAATGCGGAATAACTTTTTCTTTAATTCAATTGTGACGTCATTAACTTAACCAACTTGATTACTTAATCATTTTCATAAAAATACTGCCTGTATGTAAATTGCAAGACATCTAACTGGAATACCTCATATATAAATAGTAAGGTGAGTAACTAAGGCCACAGGTCTACACAAGTAGCCTGGGTCAAAATCCTGATACTTAATTACAACAACGAATTAAAAGACATAATCAAACCATGTGGCATGGACAAACCCCATGCTCACCAAATAAGGCAACAATGCCCACAAATAGTCTCAACATAAACTTAACATAAATAACGCAGAAAACATAACAGCAGTCAAATAAACAGCAATCCACAACCAGCACGTCAGCATGTCATAAATATCAGCTCAGCTCTGGCCTCCTGCCACCTGAGCCCTCAACATTACCTGATCCTGAAATAAGCGTCCCCAAACGTGGGGTGAGATCTCTAACAAGAAATCTCAGTAAGACAAGGGGTCCTCAAGGAGTCTCCACCCCAAGCTCACTTACATGTGTAATATAAGTTCCAAAAACAGTATTACAGTATAAGTTCTAAAATCATGCGATGCAGCAATTAATCATGTCATGTGTGCTTTCAAATCTACTGGCCAGAGAAATGTAGGAATACGTCTATGCCTACATGAGTACATGGATACTACCTGCACCTCACCCACATGCTTCTCCATCTTGTATGTACCACATACTCAGGATTGCCGTCTAGGTGGACACCACATGCATCATAAAAGCTCATTGCATATAAATAGCTCAACAGCATTTCCAAAATAATAAAGCATGTAACACAGCATGCATAAACCCATCCCCATGGGACATGGTGGAACATCAAAATGGTTAAATCGAGGACACGAAAGCTTACCTTGCAAGCTAGCTATCCAAGCCAAGAGTCCAACCACTCACAAGTCCACAAACAGCAGTATCACAATCTGATATGGACCATTAACAAGTCAATATTAATGCATCACAAGCATACAACTTAAAGACTACGCCTTTCCTTTACGTTTTACGTCTTAAGGCTTCCAACAAAGCCATAAGCCCTTAATCATATGATTCTGACTTAGTTCATTTATTACAGAAGTTCAACTTCCTTAAACTAGGGTCCACACACACCCAATAGCTTACTGTTCATACAGTACAGCTACTGTCTGCGCAGAACCCAGGATATCCGGATATCAGAAGGGGCATATCCGGATATCACACTGGACATATCCGGATATGTCATATCCGGATACCCAGATCCCATATCCGGATATCAATATCCGGATACCATATCCGGATATTGATATCCGGATATCTGTTCGACAAATATCCGGATATCTCACGACAGAATGCAGTTTCTGCATTTCGTGAATATCCATCCCAAAGATCCAACTTTTAACACATGTACACGTTAAAGCATGCATCTTTAAGCATATACAAGTTCATTTAGGTGTTGGTTACTTCATTTTAACTTTTTACATGCCAAGACACCAACTTTAAGCAAGATAAACTCATGATCATGGTGAGGTAACTTACCCAAGCTCAAAACAGAGGCAAGTTGTGCTCTTGGAGCTCTCCCAAGGTTCCTCAAACTCAGCCTAAGTAGGAGCACGAAAATGGCACTTCAAGATGAGTTCTTGCACCACAAGAAGGCACTTTGAAGCTCACAATGACTACCACAAAGTAGCCATTACTAAAGCACCAAACTCATGCTCACTAACTACACACACAGCTTTCTCAACTCAGAATGAGACCAACAATGAAGTCTCAAGGCTCACTCTCACCCTCACAAGTGTTTAAACAAGCATGAAAGGGATGATCAAGCCAAAGGAAGAAGAGGAAGGCAAAGGAAACACCAAAGGATGGAGGTGCAGCAAGGGAGCTCACACCAGCACAAAAACTCACGTAGGAAAAATGAGGCACCTAGGGTTTTGTGCCTTAGTGTGCCTATTTATAGGCACATGGCCACTAATCGCGCAGTATTAGCCTTAATCGCAAAGTAAAAGATATTGATCCAAAACTTTAGAATCTAGACCTACTCATTTTTCTAAGATTTGACATATTTTTATTTTATTTTTCAGAGCACCTTTCCGGTACGCGCTTTTCCATAGCTAGTATCAGTTCTGGCATCAGATTACGTCATTTTGACTTGAAACTTGTTTTACAAGTCCTACATAATATTCTAGTAATTATCGTGCGTTCGTTATAATTTTCCGGGATACTTTTCCGGTACGCATTTATACCGAGTAGCAGAACCGGTATGTGCGCTTTTCTTCCGAAAAGCGACTTTCAACATTTTTACTCACTCAATATAATTATCTAAGCCCATTAATAATTATTAGGGTCAATTATGGAATTATTTCCTAATTATCATAATTAACTTACTAATTACCTTAATTAACGGTGCGGGTTCTTACACTCGGGCACCACAATCCTGCCCTGATATAACAATAGTCCTTGTTCATTCACATATATGCCACTCTGGCCTTTCAACTTATCATGCTCTTTCCATATTTAGCCGAAGTCAATTATGGAATTATTAATTAAACCATATTTAACTCATTAATTTTCTAATTTAGCAGTGCAGGTTCTTACAATAGACGATCTATGTTGTCCATTACATTACAAATCTATATTTTATAAACTTGGTAACTTGCGCGAGTTTGACAGCTCGTGTCAAGCACCCCATATTGATTTAAATAAGTATTCCACTTATTTTATCTATAATGTGTATGATTAACATTTAATCTAATTTTATTAAGTCTCTCACTTAATTAATCTACATTACACATTATTAAATAATCAATCTAATGCAATTAGATATTTTACAAATTAGGTTATTATACAGAACAACTTTACCTTCACATGAACCCAATGATTGGACAATAGCACTAGCTTGTTGCTATCACTACTAGGGCTACCCTGACTATAGGCATCTTGCCCAAAGAATAACTTCTGAAAGACCACCATGCTCCACCTAGGAATTTACATCGGCATAGAAAGGAAGCATGAAGCAATGCATCCTTATACTATATATGCAGAGGCATTGAGCCTAGGTAAGATTATTTTTGCTTGAATACTTAAACCACGTTGAATATTGAACTAACTTGAGGTACACCCCCAGTCTCATCAAATCATCTAGACGTTGGAGAACTAGCCCAACTATCTCGTCGAGACATCTAGACCATCTCGCCAACATCTTATTATCTCGACAAACATTCTCTTCATCAACATCCTCTATATCAACTGTGTGTCATCTATCCCATCCGAGTAGGTGTTGGACTCATCAGCAACATTCTTTTAATTTGTACTTGTTATATTTCAATATAGGATTACCTTCTAACATCGTATTTTGGTCCCGTGACATATTTTTCATCTTCAAGTTGGTCCTTTAATAGTCACATGAACATCATTTATGCCACGTTAGAAAGATCTAATGTTATAATAAAGGGAAATATGTTTCTCATTTACATGACAAAAATTGTCCCATGTAATACACAAAAAGTGGGTGGAACCCACTAAGGAGAAGAGAAAGAGAAAAGACATTGCATGAGACAATTAATTTCATACAACATGAGAAACATATTTCTCTATAATGCAATGGTTAATTGCGACCACTTAAAAATTCACAATGGGCCAAAAATAAAAACAAAAACATAATGGACATTTTTTTGCTAAGCAAGAGTTAAGGACTTAAATTGAAAATAGAAAGAAAGAAAAAAAGCTTTTCATTATGTTTTTTAATACTTTTTTTTTCTTCACTGTTTAATGGAATTATTCTTTTTCAATATACTTTTCTCTTTACAACCTTAATGTTCATAATTAAAATTTGATTAACTAGTATTCTTTGTCAGTTTAAATGTTTTTTTGCACTAATATCCATTAATATTTTAATATATTAGTATTTATAGTTTTTATATTAATTATTTAGAGAATGAGACAGTAATAATATATAATGATATCTCAACCAATTATTAAGTTCTTAATTTTGACAATGCCCTACTAGATTAACTGCAGGGAAACAAAAGAAACAGTCAAAGTATATAACAAAAAAAAAAAAAAAAAAAAAAAATCAAACGGCAAGAGTAGGGTGAGGTTATGTAAGAAAGATGAACGGCGAGACTGGATAAGTCAGATATTGAATTTGCATGTAAAAAAATGAATAATTATAATAGTTCAATTGTTGCAATTTTTTTTTTTTTTTGTGTGGAGATACTCAATTTTTGCATTTGATTTGGGTACATGCTTCTTACATACTATTTTTGTTCTACATTTTACTACACTTATTTGACCCAAAAAAAAATAAAAAATTGGAGAATATATATATATATATATATATATATATATATATATATATATAGTAAATATTTTTTTGGGTTCTCAACAAAAAAACACGAAATCTATTTTAATTTCTTAGGAAAAAAATCGACTGGTAGTTCCTCTGAAATTGTGGTCATTCTGAAATTTAAAGAACACCAATGTTAGTCCCTCAAAAAGAACTAATATGGGTACTTTTTTTTTCTTTTAAGGTATTAAAATGTGTTTTGCGTTTTTTGTTGAGGACCCAAAAAGATATTTACTCATATATATATATATATATATATATATAAGTGTGTTTTAATATTTTATTATTTAAAAGTAATATAAAAAATGGGTTAAAAGTTTGTCCTTTTAAAGGATGTAAGTTATGTTCTTTTAGCAATTTATAACTATGTACTTAGAGAAAAACATAGTTATAATATTATAGTTGTACTTTTCTTTACAAAAGAAAAGTTATATTTTTTTACTTTGCACGTCAGCAAACAGTATCTGATGATAGAGTAAAAAGATACAATTTTAATATTATAATTATGTACTACCCTTAGTACATAGTTATAAATTGCTAAAAGAACGTAATTTACTTCCTTATAAAAAGGACAAATCATTTCCCTATAAAGAAAATGTAACAGATTTCCAAAAAAAAATAAAAAATTGTGACAGAAGTAATATGCAAATTACACTCTTATTTGACTTTACAATGTCATTTCTAGCAACTTTGTGATGTTGATATGTTACCATTTTACATCATTTCCATTTTTCATTACTTTACTTTACTTTTTTTCTGATAAAAAAGAATGGATCGGTTAATTTGAATGGCTCGGTTGTGTCCCTTACTCTCTTATGCATTGATTTCTGTTATTGAAGACAGTGGGTGATATTAAATCACTATAACCTTGAACCCATCTATTGAACAGAAGGGGAGATGATCAGAGTTATCACTATGCAATTTATAAATATTAAAAAACAGACTTACTTGATATGTATGAAACATAAGAATGAAAATGCAGTATCAGAGGAATAAAATCCGAGCCCACATAACGTGTCTCCTTAAGACAATTTGCCCCCTCACTGATGCCTAAGATTGATGGACACTTGTCTCCCAGGATAGAACGGATTTCGTCTGAAGAATGGCGGCACTACCAATCAACAGCCCAAATGAATACAACAATATGTCAGAGGAATTCACACCGGAGGATGAACAACAACATGCAAAACCGGAAGGAGAAAAATTCCGGCAGTGTTTAAGTACAGAAAAATCGGATAAATTTCTGAAGGTGTCAGTGTCTATTTATAGACACTGGCCGGTCTCGGTGAACAGTCGCCGGCGGCGAACCGCCGTGACCGGTGACCGTTCCGACGAACAGGTACAACCAGTGAATGGTTCGGTTCAAAACTGCTCAAAAAACCGGCAGGTAGAAACGTTTGGGTTCGAATTTGGAGGGAAGCAACGGTTGGGACAAAATAATTATTTTTAATACACATATATGAACCAAACTGAGCCGGACGGACGACGGCGACACGCGTGGTGGACCAAAGCCCACCTATCTCCTCCCCCTACATAAAACATGTAGTGACACAAGGGCTAATTTAAGAGAGGGAGGTGGGAGCTTATATACTCTCCCACTTCCTACTAATTGTCCAATGTGGGACTTGTTAAAAACCCAATCTTCCCTTTTCTCTTTTCTTTATTAACCCACTTCTTATTCATAACCAATGGATCATTGTACATTAATTCTCTCTTTAATTCCAACAATTACAACACATTAATTCTTCATTATTTAAAGTTATTTTAAGTAGTAGTGTTCAATTGATTGATTTGAAATCCATTTATTTACTTAATTTGATCATCCGAATGGTTGAATTTATTTAGCCAAAAAAAAAAAAAAAATCAATTGACAAAGTGTGTTAAGTTTTAACAAATTGTTTGAGTAGTAGCTATAGATGACTAATATAAGATTAAATGTATTTTTTTGTAGCTGAATATATAAATTGATCCAAATTCAACTTAATTGCATTGAGTAACTCTTTTTTGCTAAAAAATGATAATTGAACGTTATACGGTTAAAGCTATATATTGAGAAAAATGTGATTGCAAACAAACAAAGTAGTTATGTTTTATAATAATTTATACGAGGGTAACGTGACTGTATAACAAACGTAAGTAACCCTTACGAAGTTAGAAGGAAAAAGAGTAAGAGAAGGAAAAGGAAAAGGAAAATTGTTAGAAGCACGTGGACAAGAGGCCAAGTAAGTGAAATGATGAGAGTGGCTGGATGGTGAAGTTTGTCTTGTCGCCGTTTGAATCTTCTCACTCCAAAATCTGAATAAAGTACGTGGCTAAAAAAGTGAAAGAAGACAAATTTGATGACCGAGACGAAAGCATTGTTCTCGTTTCTAGGCTGAGGATGGCGAAAGAGATAGAGAGAGAGTTCTTATCTAAGAGAAGAAAAAGAGAGCGTTATATTAGACTATTATGTGCAAGATGATGGCATGCATGTTCCCAAGCGTACACACACATGACACACCAACATATATAGCACTGATATATATAATATATAGCTTCTATTACGTTAGAGCCTTGGTGAAGCTTGATGAAAACAGAAACCCCATAAAGAAATAATAAAGAAAACGAGAATTTTGGTGGTGTTTATGCATGTATGTTATGCTCCTTTCTGTTTTGGTCATACATATGATTCCTTGCCGTTAACTATAGTGGGGGGAACTATCATGTGATAAAAAATGGTGGGGCCAGGAGTTTCCTTGTAATCATGAGAAGTAGAGAATAGCGTTTCTTTGCAATAGTTTAATACATATGTCATGAGCTTCTTGCAGTTTCTAAGTTATAAAACGACAGCTTGAAAAGGAGTTTCTCTCTACAACTATCACGTTAGTCACGCAGCTTCATGTTATGTTTTTCACTTCTTATGTCACCCCTTCTCTATTTTTCTCACCGTGACCCATGAGCCATTGAACCCACATAGAAACAATTACAAAAGAGCTTATAGTTTACATGGACAGTATAATGACTCTCATTTTCTTTACGTTCATGAACATAATATTTTTTAATTGGAAAGAGAGAGTTCATAATTAGAAAAGAAGCATATTACTATTTGTACGTAAATAAAGAAAAGTAAGATGGAGAAAAAAGTTGTTTATACATATTTAGAGAGAGAATATATATCTCTAAGAATAGTTTCCACGTGTACCCAAAACTTATTTTTCATGGAAGCAAAGAGTTTGCAACCAAAGTGGCCTTTTCAACTGAATCATGAGAATCGAACAAATATTCAATTTAATTTGTATATAGGGGAGAAACATTACACAACTTTGAGTGTCAATTTTAACTAAATATATTTTACATAATTGTTTGGAAGCGTTTTCACTTGCATGCACACATAATATATCTTTCTTTGGTTATGATATACGAGGGATAAAGAAAAAGGTTAATCTAATCTTTCCATCATCGCGGGGTCTGAGTTTTTCGCGCAAATAGTGAAAGTAAAGAATAAAGATGACAAAGGCAAGCAAGAAAAAGCAACCCTTCAAATCCTACTTTGTTTTGCTTTCCCTTTCCCTTTCCCGCTCTACGACATGATACAGAATTGCAATGAGAGTTGATGCTCAGTGGCATTTAGCACGAATATGAGGGCTCACTCTCCAACACTCTAAAAAGCTACACATAACCATTTTTGTTTTTTTTGGCTGGTCCAAAAAATAAAAAAACGTACCCTAAGCTTTAGATGCCATATTTTTCTCTCTCGCTATCTCATTCAAACACATTGACAATCTATCATTAAACTTACTTTCAAACCACCACTTTTTCGGACACCAAAGCACAACACATTGCAACTAATTATCGTGAAGAGCCTACGTAACATAGAAAAATAAATATGGTACCTCAATTAGTAGTGAAAGAGTTAACTAAGTGGAAATGAAAGAATCTCGTTTTGATTCCCACATGCCATCTTTCCAGAAGGGTTTGAATATTTTCATTCCTGAATTCTGAATAAATCTTTGGTGCTACTATTGCACCAAAGATTCAGTACCTACCAATAAAAATATTACATATCAGCTAAAGCTTTTTTTCTCTGACAAATCTTTTCTCTCTCCAAAGCATTACATTGGCTAATGTAATGCTTCTGTTAAGAAGTTTGGGATACACCACCCAAAAGCTAGCTCAAAGGGTGGGAGTGCCCAAGGCCTTATAAACTCCTCATTACTTGTTCATCCAACCAATGTGAGACTATATATCTGAACACGCCCCTCACACGAGAGCCCATTGGGCTTGAAGAGTGGATGATGCAACAGGCCAACCTACCTGTGCTAAGAGAGTCCATAAGAGAAAGTGGGGGACGACGAGGCTCTGATACCATGTAAAGATCCTTGGCTTTTGGGGTGGTGTATCCCAATGTTCTTTTACATGGTATCAGAGCCTCGTCGTCCCCCATTTTCTCTTGTGGACTCTCTTAGCACAGGTAGGTTGGCCTGTTGCATCATCCACTCTTCAAGCCCAATGGGCTCTCGTGTGAGGGGGCGTGTTGAGATATATAATCCCCACATTGGTTGTATGTGCAACTAATGTAGAGTTTATAAGACCTTGGGCACTCCCACCCTTAAAGCTAGCTTTTGGGGTGGTGTATCCCAAGGATCTTTACAGCTTCTATTGATGGGATGTACTATATATATATATATATATATATATATATATATATATATATATATATATATATATATATATATATATATATATATATATATCTAGAGAGAGAGAGGAGAGAGAGAGAGAACAGGGTTATAGGCCTTGATACTGCAGGGTGTTTTTGAGTATCGCATTGATCAGTATCTGAAGGAGTCTGAGACTTAGTTCTCTGATAGACACAGAGAGGGACAAGTTAAGACAGTGGTGTATGAGATCTGTTCCTTCTGTTATCAACTGAATATAAAACAAATAAAATGTATAGCATTAATTAAAGTCCATCAGTTTCGATTAACAACAGTCCAAAAATCCATCACAGATCCCAAAGTATATTGAGTGAAACGGTAAACTTACCACCGACCTGTTTCAAGTAGTGAAGCTTAAGAATGCTCTATGTAAAGACAAATCTCCAGTTCATCAAATTGATCAATACCCAACTTTCATTACATTCATTTAGGAATAATTACCTTCATGTAAGACTGATACTAATGTGTGTGGATCAAAATGAACGACAGAAATTTAGAGCACAACCATCAAATATCTCACATTACTTGAGAATTGAGACAATTATATTGATGAGAATATAAACACATATGATGAGTTTAACAACTGATCTTAAATTTCACTTCTTTTACATATATATGTTGATTTGAATACAACATAAATAAAATGACACAACTGATTAACATATACCTAAAGGGGGTTTTAGATAACTATAGATTTGACCTATCTATCAATTTCTTCCTTTAACTTCCATGATTAAGAAAGGTCTACCTCTTAATCCTCCTCCACCTTCTCCTCCTCTTTCCCTCATCTAGGGCAAAGTGCTATATGGTTGCTGAACATCACCCCAAGCATGGACCCCACTCCAGTTGTTGTTTGTATTTTCATTACCATTGCCTCCATTAATGGCAGTTGTTGAAGGAGTCACTGAAGAAAAAGGATTCCCAAAGAACCATTCAGTGGGTGTATCTCCATTTGGGCCTTCTTTTCTTGAATTCCCAACTGGGAAATTCTCTGGCTTTGAAATCTCAAGGTTCTGAAACAAAATGGGTTGTGGCTTCTGGGTCTGGTTCTCAAGGCTAACCTGTGAAAGTGAAACGCTGCCATGATCTCTCTGGTTTTCTCCACCAAGCATCATTGCTAATCTCTGCTGCTGCAGCTTCCAGTGCAAGTCCTGATTAATAGAGCTCAATGATTCAATTGAAGAAGCAAGGTTACCATGAACGTTCATTGAGTTCATGCCCTGAACTGCACCAGTGAATCCATTTCCCATTGAAGATGAAAAAGGGTGGTTCAGACCAAGCAAGAAATTTGAGCCACCAGAGGGATCAAGGTTGAAACCAGAAGCACTTGTGGCAGAAGCAGAAGAGGCTGGAACATCACCAAAAGAAGAGAACTGGTTATAGATACCAGTTGTTTGAGGGTGATGATTCTGCATAGAAGGGAAGGGTAACCCACCAAGCCGAAAATCCATAGATGGTGAAATACCATTAAGGAACCTGAGGCCACCGAGCTCTGAAGAAGAACCAGAGTCTTTGGAGTCAAATGAGAGCCTCGATGAGGATGATGATGATGAAGACTTGGCTTTCTTGTTCTTCCTGCAACCACCACCTATTGGAACGTTACGCAAAGCTCCACCATTTGTCCAGTATCTTCTACATGTCTTGCAAAAATGCCTTGGCTGGCTCAGACTGTAGTTGTTGTAGTAGCAGAACTTTGTGTTAGAAGAGTCACATCGTGGACACTTTAAGCCATGCTCCGGTGGCCTTGTGGAGGTGGTTTTCCGGCCATCGGAACTTTGGTTCTCATGATCTTTTGTTGTTGCAGGCTTTGGAACTGTGTCATTTGGTGGCATCATTGAGAAGGAGAAAGTGGTGTGAGGAGAGAGACAGAGAGAGAGAGAGGGGGGGGCAAAGAGGTGAGAGGAAATGAACTTGGGCTTTGTGTTTTTTGTGGGTTGTAAAAAGCTTTCAATTTCAGTTTCCTTTTGCAGAGACTAATATACTCATGACCAATTGAATGGTTTCATGAATGGTGGAAGAGAAAAACTGGAGGGAAGGGTCTTGGATCTTGATGGGTGCCTGTGATTCTCATCAAAGAGGGTGATTGAGAATTAGAAAAAAAAATTGGTATATGAGGTGGGGTAGCAGGTCTTTTTCAGATCTAATGGAATAATGAAAAGCTATATCCTAAGTTCCATAACATATATATGTATGGAAGAGAGACATGGAGAAACTAAGAGAGGGTGTAGATCTCACTAGAAAAAGTATATTATATATACTAAGGGGGAGAGAGAAAGAGAGAAAGAGAGAAAGAGAGAAAGAGAGAGAAACATAAACGAAAAAAAGTAGATGATCCAAAACTGCTATGGCAGTATAAGGTGATCCACTACTACAGTCTACTAAAACAAAATAAATAGGCAGAAATTAACTATAGTCCTTCGTTAAGATTAATATTAATGAAATGGGATGTCTATTGGAATTTGGTGAATTACAATTATAAATTTATAATCAACTAATCAACTCACTGCAAACTGCTAATACCCGCTAGTAATTATTTTGTCGCATAATGAGTAACGTAGCTTTCTTTTCTCAGTCCAAGACATGTCTAACAAACTTTTCGTCATACATGCAAGCCCTTTCTTACTCTTTTTAAGTTACATATACGTGGAATTTACACTTTTTGTTTGTATATAATTGGCAAATTTTCAGCCGTAGACATTTTAAGTGGACTAGAATGTCACACTGACTTTACTGTTGAAAATTAAATATTTTGCAGTAATCTTTTAAAATTAGAACTTAAGAGTACCCCATGTACAATTGATCTCTACTCTATTTCTATAGTAACAAATTTGAGGAATATTTATGTCAAGAACAAGCAGTTAAATTAATTAACAAGAGACGGTTCTATCTTCATACAAGTGATCTTGAATTCGAATTTTGACTACATAGCTATATTAGAAAATATCATAATAATTCTTTGTCTTTCTTGTGGTCATCCCCGGCTGAACTGTAATAATTGAAATAATGGATGAACCCGTTAAGAAATCCTAAAATATTGATCTTAAATTAGAGGACTCATCTTTCTTACCCCACCCTCCATTTGTTCACCGTGAACAATGGATTCAGGAATTTTTCCCGTGGGGCTAAAAATTAAATATTTATTCTCTCTTCAACCATAATATATGGGAGGACAAAATACGAATAATTAAATATTTGTGCCTGTTTGAATCATCTCTTTTTTAAGTTAGAAGCTACTTGTGAGTAGGGGTGGTAAACGAGTCAGGGGCCTTTCAGGGGCCTTTGGATCGGCTCGTAAAGGCCTGAGCTCGTTTAATAAAAGCTCATGTTGGAACCAGGCTTGGACTTGTATAAAAGCTCGTTTAATAAAAAGGCCTCAGGCTCTAATTCAGAAGCTCGGCCTTAGAGCCTCCCAGGCTAACCTAGTATATAAATATTTATTTATATTTTTTATACTACTTGTAATAACTCTCTCTTTCATCAATTTATTTCACCCCATTTTATTGGTTTAACAAACTTTTTGAATGATTTTGTTCTATATTATGCTATTTGGATATATATTGAATTTATGTATATTTATGGAATTACTAGTGTTGTTCTATATTATCCTTCATCCTCCTTCACACAAACAAACCCACAAAAATTCATTCGTTCCACTATGCACTGCTTGTTTGTGTCAATTTATTTATTTATTTTATTTTTGTTTGCACTTTTTTTATAATGGGCTAAGATAATATAACATGTTATCTACCTTCTCTCACTTTAAATTTTTTTTATTGTAGACTTTATAAATTATTGCTGCAAATTGGAAGCTAAGGTTTCTATATGGAAATTTATTTTTTGTGGAATTCTGTTATCTTATTTTTATTCTTTAACTTGCTAACAGGCTAAGACAGGCTTCACACAGGCTTTTATTTTTTGTAAATAAACCAGGCCACAGGCCAATATTATATTCGTGACAGGTAACAGGCTAAGGCCAGTCAGACACGTTTAAATACAGGCTTGGCCCGTTAAGATCAAAGCTCGGCCCGTTAACACCCCTACTTGTGAGCATAAACTAGGTTAAACATGTTTTGAGAAAAGTTCTTATAATAAAATACTCTCTTTTTTTATAATGAAGAAAAATGCCGAAAGCTAAAAGTTCACGGGAGGAAATATTTTTTAAGTTCTTATCTATTTTTCTTGAATTATGTGATTTTTTTTTAAATGAAGAGTTATAAAGATAGATATAGAGATAATTTTCTTAAAATATGTGTTTTTATGTAACTTTTAAACTATTTTTTTTTTTTATAATTACCAAACAGCTTTTAACTTTTTTTAGCTTTAGCTTATAAGTAACTTCTAACTTAAAAATAAGAGAATCCAAACAAGCTCTTAGATTAATTTGTAAAAATAATAATTTGTAGACAGATCTTTCTCTATAATTTAATACTAATTTCATATGCTAACTGTTACCACCAGGTCTGCGCCAACAAGAATTTGAACTGCACTCTTTCTTGTTTTTTTTTGTTTTGTTCATTTCGTTAACTTTCGTTGAGGGAGAAAAAATGCATTCAGAGTTAGAGGGGTTTTAATAGACTATGTAGCACCGATACTGACACGGGACACGTGACACGATACGACACGACACTCCGACACTTTAATTCTAAAAAATGTTAGATTTCGACACGCTAGGACACGTTTTGATATAGAGTAATATTTTTAATTTATGTAGTGTATAATATATTTAATATTCAATAATTTAACAAAAAACTAAAACTAAACTTATAATATTC
This sequence comes from Gastrolobium villosum, assembly GCA_032173675.1. Classification (NCBI taxonomy): domain Eukaryota; kingdom Viridiplantae; phylum Streptophyta; class Magnoliopsida; order Fabales; family Fabaceae; genus Gastrolobium; species Gastrolobium villosum. The sequence goes on along the minus strand of JAVKPL010016305.1, from coordinate 108,324 downwards.
ATCAATTTTGCAAAGAAACATAAGATATCTCAAATATTTATATTATACTCAATAAAATGGTAATTGTAATCCAACGAATCTAATAGTTGGAACTAAAAACTCAACGTAACGCAACCTTTGAACCTTTTTTAGAATTTCTATAACACATGTTGGAGTGTCGGAGTGTCGGAGAGTGTCGGGAAGTGTCGGACACGACACGTCGGGATTTTTGAAGTGTCGGTGCTTCATAGTTAATAGATATAGGACCTGAGAATACAAAGAAGCTCTATAAATTCTGCATAGGAAAAAACTATTTCACATTAATGGGGAGGAAAAATGAAAGTTTCTTACATTATATTTATGTTAAAAAAATTTCTTCAAATATGGGGGGCGGCCGTCCACCCTAGCCCCCCTCGTTCTGCCCTTCTATTATTTCATCATCCCCTTTCAGATATTTTCTTGCCTCATAGTTGGTAAACAAGGCTTTTTGACATTATTATGTCTTTCAGACAGAAAAAAAAGACTTATTTAATTTATTTTTGGAATATTTATCTATAATAATATGTTTAATTTTGCATATTGAATAATGTGTAATTTCGTGTCAGCGTGAAAGTCTTATATAACAAATGTACGGGACATTTTAAGTCCCACGTTACTAATTTACGGGACTAGTCTCCTATTATTCTCATGAGAGACTTAAGTATATATAAAATCAAAAATCAAACAAACTGTTCAATTTACTCCTTTCATTTCTCCACTAAGTCCAGCACGAGTAATACGGCCGTATACTTGAAATGTGGGACTTATAGAGTTTCTTACATTTATCGTATAGGACTTTCATGTTG
>JAVKPL010016305.1:0-102500 GCA_032173675.1 Gastrolobium villosum | reverse complement strand
TCCGTCGAAAAACCCACAATATTTAATTTCATTTTCATTTATTTTTTTGCAAAATTCTTCGACGGAATTCCTTTTCCGTCGAAAATCCGTCGAAAAGCCCACAACATTTAATTTCTTTTTCATTTTTTTTTGCAAAATTCTTCGACGGAATTATTTTTCCGTCGAAAATCTTCGACGGAATCGAAATTCCGTCGAAAAGCCCACAATATTTAATTTCTTTTTCATTTACTTTTTTGCAAAATTCTTCGACGGAATTCCATTTCCGTCGAAAATCTTCGACGGAATCGAAATTCAGTCGAAAAGCCCACAATATTTAATTTCTTCTCCATTTATTTTTTTGCAAAATTCTTCGACAGAATTCCTTTTCCGTCGAAAATCTTCGTCGGAATCGAAATTCCGTCGAGAATCCGACAATATTTAATTTCTTTTCCATTTATTTTTTTGCTAAATTTTTCGACGGAATTCCTTTTCTGTCGAAAATCTTCGACGGAATCGAAATTCCGTCGAAAATCCCACAATATTTAATTTCTTTTCCATTTATTTTTTGCTAAATTCTTCGACGGAATTCCTTTTCCGTCGAAAATCTTCGACGGAATCGAAATTCCGTCGAAAATCCCACAATATTTAATTTCTTTTCCATTTATTTTTTGCTAAATTCTTCGACGGAATCAAAATTCCATCGAAAATCCCACAATATTTAATTTCTTTTTCATTTATTGTTTTGCAAAATTCTTCGAATGAATTCTTTTTCCGTCGAAAGTCTTTGACGGAATCAAAATTCCGTCGAAAATCCCACAAAATATAATTTATTTTCCATTTATTTTTTTCAAAAGTTTTCGACGGAATTCCTTTTCCGTCGAAAATCTTTGACGGAATTCTTTTTTCCGTCGAATTTTTTTGACGGAATTTATTTTCCGTCGAATTTTTCGACTGAAAATAGATTCCGTGGAAAATTCCGTCAATAATTTCAACGAAATTTTTTCCGTCGAAAAATTCCGTTGATATTAAACACATTTCTAGTAGTGTTTGAGCAATTAAGAAATTGAAAACGTGATCACGATGGCTAACACAGTGGCATGTTTAATTTGTTTAAACTCGTTTTTCTCAATGACACAATTCTTTATTTTATCCGCAAGTCTATAAACATAGAAAATGGTATTGGGGAAGTCTCCCACAATATGGGTAAAACAGTACTCGAATGTGATCAAATTAATAATAATAATAATAATAATAATAATAGGGATAGGATATTGTGACACCCAACTTATGTTACACCCATGTGACACCCAATCAATCTCACCGTTAGATCGCTTATGTTGATCCAACGGTTATATTTATTTCTACCTTTGTATGATCATGATTTCCCAAATTTAAAGTGAAAGCATTAAATATAGGAAATCATCACCATAAAAAGATAGAAATAAATATAAAATATTAAATTTGGGAAATCATGACCATACAAAGATGAAAATAAATATAACCGTTGGATCAACATAAGCGATCTAACGGTGAGATTGACAGGGTGTCACATGGGTGTAACATAATTTGGGTGTCAGAATATCCTATCCAATAATGGGATAGGATATTGTGACACCCAACTTATGTTACACCCATGTGACACCCAGTCAATGTCACCGTTAGATCGCTTATGTTGATCCAACGGTTATATTTATTTCTACCTTTGTATGATCATGATTTCCCAAATTTAAAGTGAAAGCATTAAATATGGGAAATCATAACCATAAAAAGGTAGAAATAAATATAAAATATTAAATTTGGGAAATCATGACCATACAAAGATGAAAATAAATATAACCGTTGGATCAACATAAGCGATCTAACGATGAGATTGACAGGGTGTCACATGGGTGTAACATAATTTGGGTGTTAGAATATCCTATCCAATAATAATAATAATAATAATAATAATAATAATAATAATAATAATAATAATAGCTGCTGAAAAAAATTTCCCTTTCTGTAATTTATTTCACATCATGTATAGTAACACTAAGAGGCTTCAAGGTTTCATTTCATTCATCTACAAACTATTTTCATTTTACAATTTTAATATTACTTTTTATTTAGTAAAATTAGAAAAATAAATTTATTACATATATATTATCTCTCGGCCTATAATTTCTCATATTAAGAAAGTATGAAAAAACCAAAAAGAATGTGTCCCAACAAGTAAGGAATTTTACAAGCTTAATTAGTAATCTCAAATTTGAATTTTTAAGAACTCAATGATGTTTAAACTTGGTAGGAAAAACTTAATCTATCACGTAATTCTACTCGACTCAAATCAAATTAATCGAATAATCGATTAAGCGACGGTACTTTTTGATTTTGGTTTTTGAGGACCACAATGAACAAGTGATGAAAGCATGTGTTATGGGCTGGACTCAGGCCCACGCTGCACCTCGGCCCAAAGCCCACGCTGCACCTCGGCCCAGCCAAGCAAACCCTAGAGCCGGGCTATATAAGGCAGGTAAGCAGAGCAGTAAGGTACACATTTTCTAATCCTAAACACTATAGATCACACACACACCTTGAAGGCAGACGCCTAGGTCAGTGTCAGTGATCCACGTTCCTCCCAGATACCTAATCTATAGGTATCTAGAGAGAAACACCTGAATCCGAGATTAATCATCCAACCTACGTTGGACACATCTGCCAACAGGCAGAACATTGGCGCCGTCTGTGGGAACCGAACCCTAAAATTACCAAAAGGAGCGATGGTGAGAACCACAAGGAGTGGCTTCCGTCAGCCTTTGACGTCCAATCAGGCGGAGGATCGGGAAGCAGCACTCCAGCCTGCAGATCCAGATCCAGATGCCGTGCATATCAGCGAAGTGCACTCTGACTCAGCATCCACTCCAGCCTGCAACCCTGATGCACCTTATATGCAGGGGTTGCAGCCCATCGATGAACTTGGCCGACAAGGCCCGAATCTGGCCATGGATGCCCTCCTGCGCCGGATTGAGGAGTGGGAACGCCGGAGCGAGCTGCAGAGACAAGCGGATGCGAGGTAGATCCACGAACTAGAGGCCCGGATCCGGCAGATGACTAACCCAGATCCGGTCAGAGCTGTCGATCGCGTAGTTACAGATCTACGCCGTTCAAGCCCTCGCATAGAAGATCGGCAACCGGCGGAGCCTGCCGGTGTCCCCGTAAACCCAAATTCAGCAGTTGGGGCACCGAGATTCGGCTTGCAAGGACCACGACAAGGGGGGCAAGGAAATCGAGATCTTAACCAGACGCCTCGGATGCCTAGGCATCTGAGCGCACAGGATATGCAAGCAAATGGCGACGCGGCTGCAACACACCGACCCCTACAACGCAACCCGGATAACGTTGCCGGAATATACATAAGGAAATACAACAGGGGGTTGTACAATGACAGCCCCTTCTCAAATGAAATAGTGGAAGCTCCCTATCCAGACAATTTAAACCTATCCGAGTTGATCAAATATGATGGCACCCAAGATCCGCAGGTGCATCTGGATGCGTTTGACACGGCTATGTATATCAAAGGCATCGAAGAGCCTCTGATTACTAGGCTTTTTGCAACAACATTAACCGGGGCGGCACAAACATGGTTTTCATCCTTACCGGCGGGGTCCATTCGATCTTTCGAAGAATTCGGTGGACGGTTCTTGTTGAACTTTGCCACCAGCAAGAAACAACCAAAATCAGAGTTTGCCTTAGGCAAGATTAAACAGCAATCCGGAGAAACACTGCAAAGGTACCTAGATCGGCTCAAACTTGCTGCCCTCCAAGTGCCTGGATTATCCGAAAATGTTCATTTACATCTGGTGATCGCCGGGCTACAAGGAACCTCTAGACTAGCCAAGTCGATCTATAAGGACCCACCCCGGACCTTAGTCGAATTCAACACACGTTCTAAGAAATACTTAGAACTTGAACAGATGGAACTGGAGAATGTTGACCAGAAACATCATCCGGGTCAATCAGATAAACAGGGGCCCAGAAAGCCAGGAGATTTGCGGGGGAAAAAGCCAGAAGAGCGGTTCCCAACTCGAGGGCGGTATGAGAAATATGCCCCACTGAATGCTCCTCGGTCGCAAATTTGGCGCGAGGTGGCCTCCATTGAAATGAAGACAGTAGAAAAACCCCGGCCATTACAGCATCCAGCTGGCCTGGACCAATCACGGTACTGTGCATTCCATGACGGCCCAGGACATTCCACAGATGAGTGTTGGGACCTTCGGGATGCCATTGAGAAATATATCCGGGAAGGAAAATTGCGTCAATACCTCATCCGCACTCAGGGATGGAGAAATCGGAAGAGAAGAGGTGGCAAGTTTGTCAATCAGTCTAATGATAAAAAATTTAAAGACGAGAATCGCGGCAACAAGCAGGCTCGCGATGATGAAGAATTCCAGGAACCGGAATTCGAATGCAATGTTATCAGTGGCGCGTTTGGTGGAGGCGGCGACACTATGAATGCCCGGCGAAAGTACCTCAGGGAGGCGCTCTCCATCAGAGAACGTCCTAAGTTCAAAGAAGAAGAGCCAGAACCACCGTTACTATATTTCACAAGGAAGGAATTGGACGACGTGATACCAGGCCACGTAGACGGGTTGGTCATCACTGGGACGTTGGTGAACTGCAGGGTCAAGAAAATCTTCTTGGATAATGGGAGTTGCGCTGATGTCATTCTTTGGCAAGCCTTTAAAAAGATGAACCTCGACGAAGAAGATCTCAGGCCCTGTAACACAGCTTTAATCGCGTTTAATGGGCAAGACACCATACCCAAAGGGTACATTGATTTGCGGTTGACATTAGGCACCAAGGAGGCATACAGATCTGAAAGGGTGAGGTTCATCGTGGCCGACTTCCCTTCTGAATACAATATGATCCTGGGGAGGCCGACCATCCATGATTGGGATATGTTGGTCTCAACCAAGCACCAAAAGCTCAAAATGATCTCCAAACAGGGTACGGTGCTCACTATAGCTGGAGACCAGAAAGAATCTCGGGACTGCTATTTCAGATCTGTTCGAATGGTGACAAGGGATCCTAGTACTTCCACTGGAATCAGTCAGCCGGGCAACAACCCCCCTCCACACAGGTCGGTTCACATGGTCGACTTCGATATGCGAGACGAGGAGCAGATGCCGCGACCAGAGCCGGAAGGTGAACTGGAGACAATAAATATTGGAGAACCGGGACAGGTCACTAAAATTGGCAAAGACTTGGAACCAGACGACAAACGGAGCCTGGTTGCATGCCTTGGTCGTAACCACGATGTCTTCGCGTGGAGGTCATCTAACATCCCCGGGGTTGACCCGAGCTTTTGTTGCCACAAACTTTCTGTATATCCGGGATCAAAGCCAGTGGCCCAAAAGAAGCGAAATCTCAGCTCGGAGCGACGTCAAGTCTTGGAAGATCATGTGAAAGAACTGCTAGAAGCAGGATTCGTTCGAGAGATACAATATACGACTTGGTTATCTAATGTGGTTATGGTTAAGAAGCCAAGCGGGAAATGGCGAGTGTGCACGGACTACACAGACCTAAATAAGGTATGTCCTAAGGATGCATATCCAATGCCGAACATTGATCAATTGGTCGACAACTCGTCTGGGTTCCGGATGCTGTCCTTTATGGACGCGTACTCTGGTTACAACCAAATCCCATTACATCCTGATGACCAGGAAAAAACTGCATTTATCGCTGAGAAAGCAAATTACTGCTATAATGTCATGCCATTCGGGCTGAAAAACTCGGGAGCCACGTATCAGAGGATGATGAATCAAGTTTTCTCGGATCAGCTGGGTAAAAACGTGGAGGTGTACATTGATGACATGATCGTCAAATCAGCCGGCATGGAAACACATATTCAGGACTTGGAATAAACATTTGGTAAATTACGACAGCACCGCATCCGTTTGAATCCAGCAAAGTGTGCTTTTGGAGTTTTTGCAGGAAAATTTTTGGGCTTCATGTTAACACACCGGGGTATAGAAGCCAACCCGGATAAGTGTGGAGCCGTATTGCAGATGACGGCCCCGAAGAGTAAGAAAGAAATACAGCAGTTGACTGGAAGGCTGGCTTCTCTCACCCGCTTCTTACCTCGGTCAGCGGAGACAGCCCTTCCATTCTTTAAACTCCTGCGAAAGGAAGTGCAATACGGGTGGAGTGCAGATTGCGAGGTTGCTTTCCAGGAAATTAAGAGGAGGTTATCTTCTCCTCCCATACTGGCCAAACCCAAAGAACAAGAAACTTTAATCCTCTACTTATCAGTGGGGGAATTGGCAGTCAGCTCGGTCCTGGTGCGAGAAGACGAGGAAGGCCAACAACCGATCTATTTTGTAAGCCGACTCTTACAGGGAGCCGAACTGCGATACCAGCGGTTGGAAAAGATAGCTTTTGCACTCCTCACTTCAGCCCGCCGACTTCGGGCATACTTCCAGGCCCACAAAATCCTGGTTCGGTCAGATTTCCCAATCCGGCAGATATTGCATAAGACGGATCTAGCAGGCAGGATGATGAGCTGGGCCGTAGAATTATCCGCGTTCGACATAACATTTGAGAACCGAAAGGCGATCAAATCACAAGCTTTGGCCGACTTTGTCCGAGAACTAACCTCGGCACCATATATCTCTTCTGATAATCTGGATAAATGGACCATATACGTGGATGGATCTTCCAATGCAAAAGGAAGTGGAGCCGGGGTAATAATCGAAAGTCCGGATGGAGTGGCAGTTGAATATTCCATGAAAATGGATTTCGAGACCTCGAACAATCACGCAGAATATGAAGCCTTCATAGCCGGCCTGCTTCAGGCTAAAGAACTGGGAGCTCGGAAGGTCAGAATTTGCAGTGATTCCCAGTTGGTCACCTCACAGGTCGAGGGTAACTACCAGGCAAAGGGGCCCCTGTTGGTGAAATATCTGGAACACGTCAAGCAGGTAATGGCACACTTTGAGGAGGTGGAAATCAGCCACATCCCAAGAAACGCAAATAACAGGGCGGACATATTATCTAAGCTCGCCAGTACGAAAGGATGGGGCAATTACAGAACCGTCATAGAGCAGAATATTCCCGAGCCGACCTGCATGATGCACATCTCACAGGTAGATGATTGGCGTAGCAACATAATTGCATACCTTGATGGGGGTGCTTTGCCCGAAGAAAAAGCTGCGGCCAGAAAACTCATCCGGGATGCCGCATCATATACCATACTTGAAGGGCAATTGTATAAAAAGGGGATCTCAACTCCCCTGCTTAAATGTGTCAACTCAGATAGAGCACAGTACGTTTTATCCGAAATACATGAAGGGATTAACGGCCAACACGTCGGTGGGAAAGCCTTGGCTCGGAAGGCACTTCGTGCCGGCTACTTCTGGCCGTCCATGGCAAAAGATGCGAAGGATCACGTACAGCGATGTGACGAATGCCAAAGGCATGGTAAAAACCTCTTGGCCCCACCTGAGGAGCTGAACTTTATCACGGCTCCATGGCCGTTCTACAAATGGGGAATGGACATTCTGGGTCCGTTTACAGCAGCTGAGGGTCAGCTCAAGTGGTTGATAGTCGCCATCGATTACTTCACCAAGTGGATCGAGGCAGAGCCAATTGCTTCCATTACCTCGGCTCGAATACAGCGTTTTTTAGAAAGAAACGTCATATGCCGTTTTGGGATCCCGGCTGAAATTGTAACGGACAATGGCACCCAGTTCACTAGCAAAGGGTTTCAAAACCTTATGACTGGGTTCCATATCCGGCACAGATTTGCCTCGGTGGTATAACACCTCAAATATTTAAATGTGTATTTTAATGATATATTGAGAAATGAAAGTTGATGGATTAGTGAAAATCCAAGTATTATGGCCAAAAGGGGCAAAAAGGGCAAAATTGTAATTTGCCAACCGTGTGTTAGGAGGCTTAAATACTGAGTTAGAGATTTCAAATGACAAAAGTAAGGTTGGAAATGGAATCAGGGCGAAAAATTGAGTAAATAGGCAAATTTGAGAAAAATCGATGAATAGTGATTTTTAAGTGTTAAAATACTGAGTTGTGAGTGTACCAATAGGTGTGAAATTTTTATCAATATTTTGGAGAAAGAAAAATATGTCATGGACTGGAAAAATATGTAGATTAAGGATTTATGATCAGAAATTTTATCGGAGTAAAAGTTAGATCGCGTGTGGGACCCGTGTGACCGAAGTCACTTGGCCCCACCTCCTTTTCTTTCCTTCTTTCTCTCTTTTCCTCTCCATCTCTCGCGCGCTCACAGTGAGGGAAAAGGGCCATTTTCACCATTTCTCCATTTTCTTCCCATTTCATCATTTCTCCACCGAATCGCTTGATTTTGGTGTTGAAATCTATCGTAAACAACCTTCCAAAGCCATTGGTAGCACTTAGAAGCCTTGAATCCATCTCTTTGGCCGCGTTTTAAGCAAAGTCAGATCCGACCCATAAGTGTTTTTGGAGATTTCTTGGAGTTTTGATCTTCAAATGGTTTAGTGAAGCCTTGGTGGTGATCATACAACTCATTGTAAGTATATTTGTGGTCTTGTGATAGTTGATTTCTTAGATCTATGAATTTGTGTTCAAAGCTTTGATTTTAGATGTGTGATGATAGAGAGCCCAAATGGAAAAATGCTATTAGATGAAAAGGCCTTAGAATCATGTTTGTAAGCTAGAAATGCTATGTTAAATTTTGGTGAAAAATCTAGGTTTTTAACTTAGAGAATTTTGAGGAATTTTGATGAAAAATGAGTTTTTGTGTAATTGGGATTTGATGATTGTTGTAGGGTGCCTCACACGGTTGGAATTGTGAAAAGTTGATTTGGAGCATACGTTTGGAACGGATTGCTAAGCATTAAGGTAAACTCTTGGAACTTGGGTTTAATCCCTAGTGAGTTCCACCACACCTAGAGGAAGGTTGTGGTTGGATTATGTAGTGATGACATGATGTGTTTGTGTGCTTGTATGCATATTGCTTGTATTGTGTGAAAATTGTGTGGTCACTGATCAGTTGACGAGTGGAGTTTGGTCATCCGCTGGATTCATCCTTGTGAGAATGCCAGTCGGGTATTGCCGTGGAGTCGACTCTGGGAGCGGCGCCAGGATGATCCAAACGTGGGACGTCCGCCGGATAGGGCTCATAAGGAGTTCCGGTTGGGTATTGCCATGGAGTCTTCTCAACCATGGGAGAGGCGCCAGGACTGTCTCGGGAGTTATATGATGGAATCCTTGAACATGAATCCATGAGTGGATGTTCTTGGGTGTCTCCAGGAGGATGGTGATATTGTCTTACTTGCATAGCATATTATGTCATTTTGATACATTTTAGTGAGCCATGGAGTGGAGAGAGCCTCTAGCTCCATTGGTTTACTGAGATATATCCGTATATCTCACCCCGTGTTTGGGGGACCACATTTCAGGTCACTATGAGCCGGGAGGAGCTTCGGGCAAGAAGCCCGTATAGTGGACATTGGATTGGCATGCGGTGCATTTGGATTGCATGGCTTTTTGGAGGAGTTTATGGAGTGCACATAGCATACCATTAGTATTTTGAGACTTAGGTCATGAACATATTGCATGATGTCATTTTCCATGCTTTTGTTAGTGTTCATGGTCATATGCTAAGTCTTGTTATGTTTTATTATTCATGGCTTGGATAACTGTATATTTTGAGTGAGCATGGGACTTGTCCATTGCCACATTCATAGCCTTGAAGTCTTGATGAGTAATGTTGTAAAAATGGTCCATAGTTACATGTAAATGGCCATTATTTTGAGAATGATGTAATTGATGTTAAACTTAAGGAAAATGCATGATGGAAGGGCCTAGAGCCAACATTAGGACATGATTATGTGTTATGTGGAGTACCAAGGGGTTAGGGATGGATTACACACCCTTTTTGGGGCTCAAAGCTGCTGTAATCTGTCATTTTGCTGCATAGTAATCGATTACCCAAGCATGGTAATCGATTACCATGCAACAGGGGACGAAAAATTAGCTACTGTCTGCACTGGTAATCGATTACTGGCCTTTGGTAATCGATTACCATGTGAGGTAATCGATTACCCAAAGATGGTAATCGATTACCAGAACAGAGGATTCAGAAAATTGGCTACTGCCTCATTTTTGACAGGTGGTAATCGATTACCACCCTCTGGTAATCGATTACCACAGTGTAAATTTTGAAAATTCAGGTTTTTCTAGACTAAAAGAAAGGGGTATAACTTGATGGGTAGAACTCCAAATGGTACGTGGTTTGAATCCATGCGTAGATAACGTAAAGGACTATAACTTGGTGAATTGTGAGAGTAAGATGGTGAGTTTAAATGAATTGAATAAAAAGAAAGATTTATGATGTTAGAAAGTGTATGATTCCGCAAATGGCATTTACAATTATAGTGTGGTTTTAATTGATTACGGAGAATGTATTGATGTAAAAGAAAAGGAATATGTTAAAAGAAAAATTTGCCCGTAATTTAATTAACCTAATCACTGTGATTGTAACTGCGCTTAATATCATAATCAATGTTAACAATACCGGTGTACAACGGGCTGTTACATTTTATGGTATCAGAGCAGTTTTGCTTAGGGAACTCTGATTGTTGTGTATGTTGTATCTTGTGTGTCATAGCTATCTGTGAACTATTTATGATTAATGTATATGTGATTCCTCAGTGTGGGTCTGATCAACTCATTCCTTTGTGTTACATGTACAGATATCATGAGTAGGGCACGAGGTCGCCGTGGGGCACGTGGTGCAGGTCCTTTGCCACCGGATCCGGTCACTGCAGCACTGAATGCTCTGCAGGCGGAAACGGCTACAAATAGAAATATGACTGAGAACCTGATGAAAGCTAATCAGGATATGATGCAGGCCTTTATGGCTGAGATGAGGGCGGATAGAGGTCGCCCTAGGAGGGAGAACACACCTCCACATACGGCTACGGTGACTCCTACACCGACGCCATCTGTTACTCCTCAACAGGGGGAGAGTGGGGCTAGTCACCACACTGGTGAGGCTAGTCATCATATGACTACGGATCCTAGTTATGTTCCTGATCCATCATCTGTTGCCCAATCTACTGGGGCTGCTGGGCAGGTGCTTGATAATGCTGACGATGAGCGTAGGCTCATATCTTTTAGGAAACATAAGCCACCCGCATTTCTGGGGTCAAGGGACCCAAAGGAGGTCACTGCTTGGTTGAGGGGCATGGACAAGATTTTTCAGGTTATGAGATGCCAAGATCCGCAGAAGTTATTGTATTCTGTCTATATGCTGGAGGGTGATGCCCAGGAGTGGTGGGACAATGTGTCTCGCCCGTTTGTTATTCAGGGAGAGGTCCTTACTTGGACTATGTTTGAAGGATTATTTCTTGAAGAATATTTTCCCCGCGATGTTCGGGAGGCAAAGCAAGGAGAATTTGATAATTTGGTACAGGGGGTTATGACCGTGGATGCCTATGTGGCGAGATTTAATGAACTTGTCAAGTTTGCTAATTATGGGGGTACACTACCTACTCCGGAATTCTTGTCAGCTAAATTTCAAAGAGGGCTGAGTGAGAAGATTGCTAAGAGGATGTCTAATACTGCGGTGAGGAACTTTGCTGATTTGGTGACCCAATGTAAGAGGGTCGAGACTGTTTATGGGAGGTATCCGAAATCTGATTCGGCCAAAGAGCAAGATGTTAAGAGGACACCTGGTCCTTCTGGAAATACTAATAGAGGAGGTTTTAATAATAATAATAGAGGTAGGGGGTTGCATGCGAGGCAGCCTCCTGGTCAGTTCAAGAGGGGTGGAAATACTGGTGGTGGTGGTGCTTCGAACAGATATTTTACCCCACAATGTGGGAAGTGTGGGAAATACCACAGAGGTGTATGTGGTGCTGGTACGTCGAATTGTTTTAGATGTGGTCAGAGTGGTCACTTTGCTAGAAATTGTACATCTTCTTCGGGGCAGGCTGCGAATCTGCAGGCCTTGCCGCCAGCTACTACTACTACTGCTACTCCTATTGCTGTTGTTCCTACTGTGGGACGAGTTTATACTACTAATGCACAACGTACTGAAAAGGCTCCGAATTTGGTCAAAGGTATAATTTTTCTCTCTAATGTTGACTTATCTGTATTGTTTGATTCGGGAGCTACACATTCTTTTGTGGCGGACTATGTGGCTAAGGCGTTGGACTTAAAGGTAACACGGATGGTTCCTCCGATGCGTATTACTACTGCTACAGGAGAGGTTAGTGAATCGTCTTGGATTTGTGAAGATGTAAAGTTCACTTATTTAGGCAGGGGTTACACCATTGATTTAATTATCTTACCCCTGGCCTCTGTCAATTTGATTTTGGGGATGGATTGGTTGTCTCGGAACTGCGCAATGATTGATTGCTGCGGAAAGAGGTTGTTGCTATCTCACGAGAGGCCGTCTGTTTGTCCGTCCTTGTTTTTGTCTGTAAGTCAAACTGTGAAGGCCTTGAAGGCTGGAGATTTGGGTTATGTCTTGTTGGGTGGATTGGTAGGTGATAAAAAGGAGGAGATTTCTACTATTCCAGTTGTTAATGAGTTTGAGGATGTATTTCCGGATGAGATACCGGAATTCCCACCTGAGAGAGAGATTGAATTCTCGATTGATTTATTGCCTGGTGTGGGGCCGATCTCCTTGGCTCCATATCGGATGTCGCCACTTGAGTTGGCTGAATTGAAGAAACATATTGAAGAACTGTCTGCGAAGAATTTTATTAGGCCGAGTGTGTCTCCGTGGGGAGCACCAGTGATATTTGTAAAGAAAAAGGATGGTAGCATGAGATTGTGCACTGACTACCGACAGCTGAATAAAGTGACTATTAAGAACCGGTACCCATTACCGCGTATTGATGATTTATTAGATCAGTTGAGGGGTGCCTGTGTATTTTCGAAGATTGATCTCCGGTCCGGATATCACCAGATTCGGATTAAACCGGAGGATGTACCTAAAACAGCTTTCCGATCCAGATATGGACATTTTGAGTATCAAGTGATTCCTTTTGGGCTTACTAATGCCCCGGCGGTGTTCATGGATTATATGAACCGCATTTTTAAACCGTATTTGGACCAGTTTGTAATTGTGTTCATTGATGACATTTTGATCTATTCTAAGAGTAAAGAGGAGCACATGGACCATTTGAGGACTGTGTTGCAGGTGTTGAAAGACAAGAAACTGTATGCTAAACCGTCTAAGTGTGAATTCTGGTTGTCTGAGGTGCAATTTTTGGGTCATGTTATTTCTGCAAGTGGTGTTGCAGTGGATCCAAGCAAGATTGAAGCGGTAAGTGACTGGGAACGACCTAAGACTGTGACTGAAATTAGAAGTTTTCTGGGGCTTGCTGGCTATTATCGCCGATTTATACAGAAATCAAGAAAATATTCATCTTATATATGAACATATTTTTTTAGTCTTCTTCTTCTTCTTTTTTCGGCAATGAGTTAGATTACTCAATAAGTAAATTTTATTGATGGTAGCAACAGTAAGAAATCATGCGCTATATATTCCTTTCATAATTGTACAACAACATTTATTGACAGGAACATCACAATTTTTGTTTAAATAAAAACAAAAGAAAACGTTTAATGTTGCTTAGCTTTCCAACACTTTTGCTTAATTATCTAAAGTAATAACTTTTATTATCATTAAAAAATTTAGTACTTCACAAAGAATGAAATGCTTAGTTCTTGAACATAAGTTAAATATTCTTATTTCTAATAATTTGAAAAGATTAATAATGTCAATATTTTATGATTTTATCTGTTTTTATTATTTAAAAAATTAAATGATCAGTTTTTAGATTTTTAATTTTTTTTCTTTCTCTGGTCTTCGGCCTTTTTATATTCTTAAAATAAAATTATGATATTTAAAATGGGTTCGCTTTTTCTGCAGTTACTTCAGATAAGTTATCTGCAACACAACGTCGTTTTGGGGCGAAAATCATGGTATTTTTGTAATTTTAATTTATTTCAAGGTTATAATAGTCTTTATATTTTTAATTTTTTAAGATTTCAATACCAAAACGACGTCATTTTAGGCATAAATGCATATAACTTATCTGCATTAACTGCAGAAATATTTTCCCATTTAAAATAATTAAAATGGGACTAAATTGTTGTAATCTCATTTATTATAGTTTTAATGATGATGATAGATTATGATGCTGATATCGATAAAAGCTAATATTTAGAATAATAATCCACGTGTTTTATTCTAAATGGAAATACTAGTGAGGGGTGGGTACTATGGAAATACTAGATAGTATCCACCGCTCGATACTACTTCCATTTAGAATATAAAACACTTGTAGAAAGTTTGTGATTTAAATCAAAATTGTTTCCTTCCCGACATTGCATATTTTTTAAAAATCTGCATAAAGATTTAAAATAGTATAATTAAATCTTAATTTAATATTATTTCTTTAGTATTTCATATTATTAATTATTTCTTTAGTATTTCATATTATTAATTATTTCTTTATGAGATTTCTTTTCTTTTATGGCTTTTTTTTTTAAAATAAGAATAACAAAAATTTTCAAAAGAGGAAACTATTACTATTGAGTTGTTCATATCTTTATAAAATCTTAATAAATTTTTTTAACTTTTACAATTTACAACAATTCGACAAAACAATTTCAAATAAGATATTTACTAATTGATAACATCACAAATTTATTCCAATTAACATGCATGTGTTAAAATATAACAATATATATTTAAATATGAAAAGAAAAAATATTCTCATATGAGGGGTGTCCAAAAAAATTGGTTAACTTGCCCTACCATTGATCCGACATTGACTTGACCCATAAATACCTATATTTCTTGAACTAGTTTAAATACAGACCCACTTTTATTTGGGTCAGTTTTATACCTGACTTGTTTTAATATTTGACCTATTGACCCAAAATTTGACCCAGACACATTATGTGAAAAAAAGAGAAAATAACAAATACATTAAAAGGAAATTTTTAACATAAAACATTACGTCAAAATTTTTTACTTAAAATATTTCCATAAAAAAAATTTGCAAAAGTTTTTGACGAAAAATATTTTCATCAAAATTTGTGCCAAAAAACATTGCTGTATAAAGATTTGACGGAATATTTTTTTCCAAATTTTTGTATGGAATCTATATTGCGTCAAAATATTTCACAAAAAAATATATTCATAAAAAATTTCGGCGAAACACATTTTCATCGAAATCTTTTGTCGGAAAAAAATTTCATCATAATTCTTTACAAATTTCAAATTTCGGCGAAAATTTCCGACGGAAACATTTTCGTTAAACTTTTTGACAAAAAAAAATTTCATCGCAATTTTTAGCCAAACACATTTCTATTGAAAACTTTCGACTAAATATTTTCGTCAAGTTTTTTGATAAAAAATATTTCCATCAAAATTTTCAACGAAACACATTTCTGTAAAATAATTTTGTTACAATTTGACAAAATATTTTGACAAAAAATTTTGACGGAAAAAATATTTTGACAAAATTATTTAGAGAATCTAAATTTCATCGAAAGTTTCGAATAAAACATTTCCCTCAAAAGAATTTCCATCGAAAATATCGACGAAAAACATTTCCATTAAAAAAATTTGACGTAAAAAATTTCGACAAAATTCTTTACAGGTTTCAAACTTCGGCCATATTTTTCGACAGAAAAATTTTGGTTAAACTTTTTGATAAAAAAAAAATTTCGTCGAAATTTTTAGCAAAACACATTTCCATCGGAAATTATCAACTAAATATTTTCGTCAAGTTTTTTGATAAAAAAATACTTCCATAAAAAAGTTTTACGGAACAAGTTTCATTATAAAAAAAAATTGGTAAAAATTTTGACAAAAAAATTTTCGATAAAAAATATTCTGTCAAAATTATTTAGAGAATCTAAATTTCTTCGAAAATTTCGAACCTCGTAATAATTTCTGTTGAAATTTTCGTTAGAACACATTCCCATCGAAATTTTGAACGAAAAACATTCCATCAAAATTTTTTACAGAATTCTTTTTTCGTTTAAAACATTTGATGGAAGAAATCATTTTAGTCAAAACTTTTGACGGAAACTAAATTACGATAGAAAATTTATTTTGTAGAAATTTTCATTAGAGAAAATATTTCGTCGCTTTTCGAAAAAAAATATTTCGACGAAAAAATAATTTTGTGACGAAATTTTCGTCATTTGCAATATAGAAATTTCGACGAAATTTTGTGAGGAAACTAAGTCAAAGACGGGTAGGTCAGATTTGACCCACTTTAGAAATTAAGTCAGACCCACTTCAGAAACCAAGTCAGGTCAGATCCGACCCGGTTCTGAACTAGTTCCACTAAATCCAGATCAAGTCATACCTGACTTGGATCAAATTAAAGTGGGTCGGGTCAAAATACCTCACCCATAAAAACCAAGTTGGGTCGAGACGGACAAAAACCTGGCCCGACCTGACCCATGCGCAGCCCTTTCATAATGGATTTCATGGTGAGCATTATGTTTTGATCCAGTGGAGAGTTAACAGCCACGTGACTTGGCTAAGGAAGCACAACATCGACCAAGCATGTGCTAAAAACATCTATCTTAAACCCCGCCTAGTGAAAGCATTTTATTTTATTTTTTTTCCGGTGAAAGCCTAGTGAAAACTTTTACATCTACTTATACACCGTCAATATCAACATTAATTTGAAAATTAGTTTCAGAAATTAGAGTTTAACCTGGACAATATTCTAATAATAACATGAGCACAAATAGTATGAAGTAAAAAAAATTGTACGGATAACTATCAATTTCATACACAAAAAGAGAAAGCTCTATCTTAAGGATGCTAAACAACGTAAGATATCATGTTCCCATTTAATCCATTATTTCGTTGACTGAAAAAAACAAAAAATCATATATCCACCCTCAAATTTAAAGAAATTAACTAGAACTAATGAATATTGAACAAATCATAGAAGAACTGTAACTCAAGATCCCATCTACAATATTCACATAACTCAATATCATCATCTTCATCATCTAGTAATTGCCATCGACCTTTCTTCACAGTCCAGCCCTTGCATGTGCTCTTCCATTGGCATAGAGGGGCGCGATTGCGCGCTGACATTCTATTATTTTTCCACATAGTTTTTATTAATCGTTCCACATTCTTCCTGCAACTTATAATGCATTTGGACTTTCTTAGAAAACGCATATGCTCGAGTCCTTCTTTTCTCAACTCATCATCTTTGGAAGATAATAAGATCATACCATACACATATTTTGCTTCCTTGTGACCCTTTTGAGCAGCATTCTTCAAGCTTCCAAGACCATCTCCATTCGAACAACTAAAGTATTCTCGTAACCCTTCTCTATACAAGCTCTCCAAATTTTCACTTTCCCTGCAGCGCTTCAAGAAGGACAATTCTTTTTCGGTAGCTTTCCACTGAATTAGTGGAAACTTATCCAAAGAAACATGTTTACAAACATATTTATCTTCTGCAGCATCAAGAAAACCTCTGCAACACATTTTCATGTTGAAAAGATCGATGAATGAATGAGAAGCTACGCTCGCAACCACCTGTACTAACAAGTCTCTGGGAAGTGATGCTATGGACGCAGCATAAGAGGGTCTGTGTCGTCTCTTGTTGCATGCCCTCTTCATTGATAATCTTGAAAGATTCATAGTTGGACAGTATGGAGTTGGAGATTTCAAAAAAAAAAAAACTCAGGAATTCAGAGTTATGTGTAGAGAAAAGGGTTTGATGTGTTTATATATAGAAGTTTGTTAAATCCTATATTTTATTTTATTCTATTTTGTTTTATTTTATTTTATTTTATTTTTATAATTAATGGCGTTACGGTTAGAAATCCTATATATAAAAGGAAAGAGATATAGAAATCCCAGATGCCAGATTCATAATGATTTGCAATAATCTTGTGAGGGAATCGAAAACCAACTCTTACTAGGGGGCGTTTGGTAGCCGGTATTTTCCAGGATTCTCGGAAAACTGAATTTTTCTAAATTTTTAATTTTCAGATATTATCGTAAACTGAATATTTTATCATATTTTTTGAAAATCGAGATTCCCGTATTAAAAAAAAAAATCTCATCTACCAAACCCAATCCTATTTTCACCGAAACTTTGATTGTATTACCCTTCTTCATTGAATTCTAATTAAAGTTGGATTTCAAAAAATTGAAGATTTTGGAGAACTAATTAAGTGTCTAACGACCAATCTGATTTGGACTGAGAAACAAATCAAGAAAATCTTCATCTTATATATGAACATATTTATTTAGTCTTTTTCTTCTTCTTTTTCCGGCAATGAGTTAGATTACTCAATAAGTAAATTTTATTGATGGTAGCAACAATAAGAAATCATGCGCTATATATTCCTTTCATAATTGTACAACAACATTTATTGACAGGAACATCACAATTTTTTTTTAAATAAAAATAAAAGAAAACGTGTAATGTTGCTTAGCTTTCCAACACTTTTGCTTAAATATCTAAAGTAATAATTTTTATTATCATTAAAAATTCTAGTACTTCACAAAGAATGAAATGCTTAGTTCTTGAACATAAGTTAAATATTCTTATTTCTAATAATTTGAATATAAATATTTATAGTAACTAATAATCAGTTAGATAATTTACTATTATGTTTCCCTTCAATAGCTTATAATTACACTAGAATCAGTTAGTTAGTTATTATTCTCTTTTATATTTATTTAAGTAGGAAAAGACAAAAGGGACGTCCCCTGGGTTAAGAGATAAGAGTGAATGGGACACCTGTCCCTGCCGAGACACTCAAAAAGGTACGCAGCCATATCAAATTTGCACTCATTTCAAATCTTGAAAACGTGCCCTGAAAAAGCAACTGTCTCTTCACCTATTAAGACAAATGCACCCTTTTCTCTTCCTTCTCTCCCACGTTCTAACCCAAACCGTTCCATCTCCCTACACTCATCATCAGTTACTGGTCATCAACTGCTGACCTTTTGTTTCAAAGCATCCCCATTCCACCGCCTCTTACACCCCTACTCCTTAGCCTCCACGTCCCAAAGAAACTCTCCATTATCCCTCCTCTGTTTGCCTACTTAACCTTAGCCCTTTCCTCATTCAAGTTTTACTACTTCCCATTAACTCAGAACCCTTTACCTGATTTCTACTTTCTTGCCCTAACCCTTCTTCGAGCTAAAAATGACTAAGCTCTCAGTCACAGTCACCCCTGTAGGCAGCCATGGCCAAGAGCCTGAGCTCACCGAACCCATCATTCACCTCTATCCTGAGAGGAACATATCCATGGAGGATAAAACCCCCCTTCTCGCATTCGTAAAGCAAGCCTTGGCTAGCCTCAAATGGCTCCTTTTTGCCACTGACGAACGCGAAGTAAACACTTCGTTGGTGGCTGAGTTCCTCTATCAAGCCATGAGACTGCCTGAGGATGATACAGCTGATGAGGTTAAGGTGAGGGGGAAGAAGGTGTCGTTCTCCCCCACTGCTGTCAAGGAAGTTCTTCATCTTCCCACCATTACCAACTGTCCGTACCAAGAATACATGGACAGAAAAGACCAGAGCGCGTTCATGAGGGAACTGAAGGAGACGATAGCCATCCCAAACCCCACCTATACCAAAGGAGCTCTATGCAAGGGAAGCATGAAAGACGAGGCCAGATTTTGGGCCCTCTTTGCCAACTCCAACCTCACCCCCTCCACTCATGAAGCCACTGTCAAGTGGGCCCTTCAAATCCAATTTTTTGTATCATAAGGAACATTCCTTTCGATGCAGTTCCTCTTATCTACGGCAACTTGAAGAAGGAGATAAGAAAAATAACTGTCTGTCTCCCCTGCCTGATCACCAAGCTCTGCTCAAAAGCTGGTGTGAAAATTTATGCGGATGATGAGACTGTAAGGGCATCTATCATCGACTCAAGGACTTGCAAAGGTCTAAAAAGCACGTACATTGACACGACTGACCCTGTCCCTGAAGATCTCAGACGCATACCCACCATCAATGATGATGAAGAGACCCCTGTGGTCTCACAGAAGAAAACCAAGAAGGCCACTCCTTCAAAATCCTCCACTTCTGCCCACGTTCCGGCAAGAAGAACTATCCCTCCTCCCACCAAGGTAAAGAAGGATGCCCCTGCTGCTACTGATAGCAAGCAGGGCAAAAAGAAATCCCCTGCCAAAGCTCCCCCAAGAAAGGGGGAACATTCCAGTCAGAGGCTGAAAAGACCCTTCAGCACCAGCAAAAGGCCAGAGGGAACATCCTCTGAAAAGCCCATCACCCTCTCTGACAAAGAGGGGGAGAGTGAAGACAGTGAGCCTTTGGCAAAAAGACTGAAGGCTGGGAAGAAGTCAGTATCTAAACCAGCTGCTAAGGAGACGTCCCCTAGCAGCTCAGACTCCACATTCTCTGACATTCCATCCCCACCATCACTGCCTGTGCACTCTCCACCACCTACCATATCACCACCCTCTCCTAGACAACAACAAGGAGAGGGGAGAACAGAAAAAGAAGCAGCACCTGCTGCAGAAACATAAGTGGCTGAGCAAGAAGCTCAGCTACCAAGAAGAACTGACAAAGGAAAGGAGATTATTGTAGAGTCCCCTAAGAAGAAGAAAAAGCAATATGTTCCCAAACAACTGATTCTGGGAGGACCCCTCTCTTCCCCTGTTATCCGTCCCGATACCTCTGGGGACGAGGCTCTGGCTAGAGCTCTAGCAGAGAAAGAAGGGATAATAATTCCTCCACTGATGGAAGAACCCACTGAAACAGGGCCCTCAGTATCTCACATACTAGAGGAGCCTATGACTGTTGGCAGCAGCCAACCACAAAACCAGCAGAAACCCTCTTCCTCCACTCCAGCAATTCCCCTCCCCACAAAGAAGAAATCACAGATTGGGATTGCTGAGATAATTGAAATGCTAGGGAATAGGGTAGAAATTTTTTTTCCAGTAAGGCAATCCGTTCCCCAACCTGACATGACCAATACCACTAAAGAGCTTACGACCCTAAGGAATGGATTGGACCAGCTTTCTTCATCCTTCAACCAATTCTAGGAACAGTAGAAGGAAGAAAGAGAGCAGCTTCTTAGCACCGTCAGAGCAGCCATCAAAGACACCAATGCTGCATCTTCCACCTCCACCATGCATGCTGTCAAGGGAGAGCTCAGAAGAGCATCTGACTCCCTAATACTATCCAACTCCCTGTACAATCATATAGCTGAATTACTGCTCAGTAAGCTCCTCTCCAAGCATTCTGAATAACGCAAAGAAACCAAGGAAGCCTTCAAGGCCTTTGGAACTTTCTTGGAGGCGAGAATCTGTCAGTTAGAAATGAGGATGTGGGATGCTAAAAAATAGCTAATCAATATTCGCAATGGTAAGGGAATGATGAGGACAACCATCAACCACCTTGCTACTATAATCAGTGATCTCATTAAGGACGCTGAGAAATGGCTCCCTGTAGCTGAAGTATTAAGATTAAGGGATCAGCTTAGAAGGAGGCCACTTACATAAGAGGAAGTTGATGCTGCCAAGGAAGCTGAGAAAGACCCTAGATGTCCCCAATGAAAAGGAGAAAAACCCTCCTAGTTATCTTAGTCTAGTTATTTTCAGTAATGTTAATTTTAACACCTGTTTCTTTTCCGTCCCCTTGTAAATAAACTTTTTGCAATGAAAAAGACTTTTTGATCAAACTGCTTGGTACATACATTTCAGTTATAGTATTAAGATTGCCCAATGTTTTTTGATTAACCAACTGCATGAGACACAAAGTTACTGATTAATCATGCTTATTCATTCTCTGAGTACTTGAAATAGAAAAAGTACAGGCAATTTAATCCTCAGATTTTTGAAGGAAGCTGATCTGTGTGAACTAAAGCTGGTAAGGAACAGAAAAAGGCCAAACACTCACTTATGAGAGCGTTCCTGAGGTGCAACCACAATGAAACTTCTAAACTTGCCTTGATGTTGTAAGTACTGCCGAGGAATAGATGGATTTTACTAACAAGGATTAACCAACCAAACAATCACTTCATCCCATTCCCACAAACACTTCCACTGCACCAACACACCATCTAGTCAACCAAAAAGGGCAAGGAACGAACTCAAAAATGAACAAAAAGGACAGAAGAAGAAAAGCAAAGGAAAAGGGGATATCCATTCAAAAGAATTCAGAAGAAAATACCAGAAAAACCTTCCTTCAAGAAAGAAAAAGGTACAAGAAAAGGTGTTCCCTCAAACAGAAAAAGTCCAAGTTCAAAGGCACAAGGATAAACGTTCCTTGACCCCACAATTAATACCCCAATTTTTCCATACACTCATCTATCCAAAGATCCTTGGAAGGGAAGACATCTACTACTCATTGGAAAACAATCGAAAGGCAAGTTCTGAAGAATCACATCCAGGAATGGACAGAGCAAACACCAACCCTGAGTGATAGTGAGACAGAAGATCAGCAACCTTCACTTATCTTCGAACAAATTCTTCTGACTTGTTACCTATGGAGAGTAGATCATTTTTTGAAAAAGTTTATGATTTCTCATTGGCTCAAGTTTCTATCTGTTGAGCTATTCTTTGAAATTGGGCAACCCAATACAATATTTTTGAGTTGTTTGAGGACAACCAACGGTTTAGTTTTAGGGTGTTTTATGGGACGTAAATTTGTTTCCATCTAAGCCCATTTTGATGGCAAAATACCACATGTTCCCTCATCTGATGAGTAACTTCAGTATGAAAATCACTTGTTTTGCACATTTATGATAAAAACACAGTGGGGGAACATATGGTAACGTATTCCTTTAAAATATATTAAAAGAGGAACGGACTGAGACGCATTTAATGCACTTGCTCCACTCATTTAATGCCTTTGTACACTTTGCAGGAAACGTGGACTTAAAGTCTTCTAAAAGCCGAGGTGGTGCACCAACTGAACAGCAGGAAACGTGAAGAGAAGAGAATAAGAGTTCTCATTGGCTAAAAAAGAAAGCAAGGCATGGGAGGGACTGTAAACAACGACTAATCATAAACAAATCCTGACCCATCAAGCAATCTGCGCAGCTTCTATACTCTGCTGCCACCATCCTGTCTCCTCACTCAAGCAACCAGCTCTAAGGGATTTACAAGATTGTCACTCCTCTTCCATCTATAAATAGGACGCCCCACACACAAAAACATCATCGAATCCTGGAGGCTTTGAAGTCCAAAAGGAAGAGATCACTTAGTATTAGTAGTTAGTAGCTTAGTTTTATTTTAAGTTGTAACTGTAGTTAAGTGACAACCACTCTTTCTTCTTTGTATCAACCCCTAAGACTCCTCACGAGCATCAAACCATCCTTCTCCATTTTTTGTTTTCTTCTGTAAACTGTCTTTTAATTTAATATAAGTGTTTTTCTCTTCATTCCATTCGTTATCTCTCAACTGAATCTCGGGTCTAAGGGATTTCAGTTTGGAATAATTATGTTTAAAATATCAGTCATGAGCTGAACTATCTGTGGAACGGATAAACTGCAAAACTCTTAAAGAACTATTTTCGAAACTCTTGACTGAAGCTTTTTGGTCTTTCTATGGCTAAGTAAGCTATATTCATTGTGTATCAATGGAAATTGAACACATACTGAGAAAGGAACTTCCATAAGGAAGGGATTTCAGATAGCTTAGCTATTGGGGGAAGGTAGTGTCATGGCAAAAACACTACTGGTCACTTTAGGAATAAGGGGCCAACTCATCCATTTTAAGGTTCTGTACTGAGTACCTGTCAGAGTCAAGGGAGCCATAGGAATGTGGAAACTTGTGAGCCATCTAGTCCATGAGCTGAGGAATCAGAGTTGGCAGATAAGAAACTGGGACAAAGTCAAAAAATTGTAAGTCTTGAGTAGAGATAATAGCTATTTAAGAATGGAGCAGCGAATCCGTTCCTTCTATTAAACTGTTTTAAAACCACCCATCTTGTTGTCTCTTAATTATAGTTATTTCTGTTTAAATATTTTTTCTTTTTTAATCTGGTGACCATCAAACTTCAATGAACATTATCTCACCTTCTTCTAAGCGGGAAAGATCACATACATAACGCAGCGAGCAATTATTTGTCATCAGATTGCATTTACTGTTCCTGAGGAACGTTATCAAGACAGTAAGGAACGTCTGACCAGATAGTTCATCTACTAACATTTCTTCTCATTTTCATTCTTTATAAAGCAACATAAGACAATATCTAAAGTTCTATCCTCGTGGGAACGATAATCTAGGCCTTAATACACCCACTTTTACTTGATGCGTGCACTTGCGCACTTGGGTTGGAAGTAAGGGAACGAATCTGTGTTCTATCTAGAACAGAGGAGCGTCCCCCATTAGAACTTATATTTTTCCACTATCAGCAAACCATCCAACAGTGCTAAAGTGAAAGAGTATCAGTTTTTCAATCTCATTGTTGTTTGAGCTACTGTCCATATATTCCTACCCTTTAACCCGACCAAGTTATAACCTGTGAAGTCCTTTTGATCAGCTGGTGCATGTGTTTGATTCTTCATTTTTAAGAATTTTTTAGAATATGATCAAGCCTATGGTAGTGTTATAGCTGTGATTGATTGAGTGCTCATGATACCCTTAAACACTGAGTGTTGAGTGAACATTATTTATCTGTGTGAGGGGTAATCGATGTAGATTTGTATCTTTAGGAAGCTGATGACATTGTTGGTAAATTATGATATTGGGTCAGTCATGCATAGCATATTGTATCTGAGAGTGCTATGTAATGTTATGCTGGATTAAGTGATTGCTTCCTGGATTGAGTCTTGTACATTGCTGGGACAACAACGTTTAAATCTGGGAATGGTTTGATATGCCTCTAGTATATATATAATTTTTACCCAAATGAGAAAGAAATCTTGATTAATCTTTGCTAAAAAGGGCTAGAATTACTATTAATTTGATAAATCTCAATCAAATATTGTGAAACTGATTTCCTTCTAATTTTGTAGGAAAACGGACAAAAAGAGGCACTTTTGGAAGTTTAGGCTGAAGTCCCACGCTCATAGCGTGGGATCCACGCTAGTAGCGTCAGCATCCAGAGACATTCATGCTCATAACGTGAAACTCACGCTAGTAGCGCCAGTCATTCTTGCCATCCATGCTTATAGCGTGGGATCCGCGATAGTAGCATCAGCATCCATAGACATTCACGCTCATAGCGTGAAACTCATGCTAAGAGCGCCAGATTGCAAAACAGCAGCACCATGTTTTTAAAAGGGCAGTTTTGGAAGATGAAAAGAGGGACTATAAAAAGGATGCTCAACACAGAATTATGTATTCTATCACCAGAGAGAACTGTCGTGCTTCGGAGGAAGAGCTCTGGAGAGAATTTCTTCATCATCTTTATTCTTCCGTTCTTTTATTTCAAAGTGGATATTGAATATTGATATTTCAGCCATGACAATAGTTGGCTAAGTTTCACTTTATTGTAGTTAGGGTCACAAACCCTATGTGAACGCTTGTTACAATATATTGGTTTATTTCTACTCATTTATATATTTATCGTTATTTCTACTCTGTGCGTAATTTCTATTCTCTTTGTTAGAATTGATCAATCTAATACTTGATGATAGTTTGAGGATTCGAATCCTAGATAGGAATATTGGGGTTTTAATCTTGAAAGGGAGTAGGATAACAATTTATATGCGTACTAGGAATAGGCGTATGTTTAATTGTAGATGCTTTATTTATCGTGTTCATTGCTTAATTTCATGAGGAATTGTGAAGGGATTAGGGTTCCAATTGAGGTTAAAGGGTTAAATTGCCAAGGGATTGGAATTTAACTAATTATTTTTAGATGATAAATTATCTGAATATTTATGTAAATGAGTATTTTAAATCAATCCAAAGTAAGAAGCTTTCTCATATTTACAAAAATCAACCTCTGTGTTCTTTCTCATAAATGAAAAGTCAAAAATACGTCTTTACTTTTAATTCTTATTATTACTCAAATTCACAACATTTTGTCACATTTATTCGAACTCTTCTGTCTTAAAAGGAATGATTATTTGATATTCGATCGGTACATTTGCCGGTGAGCATCACAACCCATGGGGAATAGGATTACTTTTAGGACTTGTTTGGTGTGATGTATAAGACTTTATAGTATAAGCTTATACTATTAAGTTATGACATTTTCAGTTGTTTGATGTGGCCATCGTATAATATAAGTTTATACAGCAGAACCCCTTAATGCATCGAAATTATGTATAACTTAATCAGGCCTAAGGGCATGTTTGGTTCCTAGTATAGGATAAGGCCTGATAGTATAAGACCTGATAGTGTAAAACCTGATTGTGTAAGACCTGATTAAATTTTAATACTATTCAGCGTTTGATATGATATTGTATAAGATAATATCCTCTAATATTTTAAAAATTAATATATTTAAAAAATTATTTTAATATATAAATATTGAAATGATATATTAGTTCTTGGGAATTGTACTTGTAAGCAATATTAATACATCAATCCCTTATCAGGCCCAATCCACCACTCCTAGGCCGGATTAAGTTATACATCTTTTTGATGTATAAATGGGTCATGTTGTATAAGCTTATACTATACAATGGTCACACCAAACAACTGAAAATGTCATAACGTATAGTATAAGCTTATACTATCCGGCCTTATACATCACACCAAACAGGCCCTAAGGGGGTGGGATTAGGCCTGATAAGGGGTTGATATATTAATATTGCTTACGAGTACAATTTTCAAGAACTAATATATCAATTTTTTTGGTACATATCATTTTTTAATATAATTTTTAAAATTTTGAAGGATAGTATCTTATACAATACCATACCAAATGCTGGATAGTATTAAAATTTAATCAGGTCTGATACAATCAGGTCTTATACTATCAGGCCTTATCTTATACTATGCACCAAACATGTCCCTGGGCCTGTTTGGTGTGATGTATAAGGCTTGATAGTATAAGCTTATACTGTACGTTATGACATTTTCAGTTGTTTAGCGTGACCATCGTATAGTATAAGCTTATACAGCAGAATCCCTTAATATATCAAAATGATGTATAACTTAATCAGACCTAAGAGGGTGAGATTAGGCCTGAGAAGAGGTTGATGTATTAATATTACTTACAAGTACAATTTTTCTGTACTAATATATCATTTTAATATTAATATATTAAAATAATTTTTTTAATATATTAATTTTTAAAATATTGGAGGATATTTTCTCATATAATACCATACCAAACGCTAGATAGTATTAAGATTTAATCAGGTCTTATAAAATCAGGTCTTATACTATCAGGTCTTATACTATCAGACCTTATCCTATACTATGCACCAAACATGCCCTAAGTCTATGCTCCAATTTGTGGTAACATATACATGTTCAGGGGAAAAACTTGCTAGTCACGCACAAATTAGAAAACTAGTAGGGCTGTGCAAAACAACCCAACCGAATCGTATTTTTCTTGAAAAAGTTCCGTGAACTTAACTAGTATTATAAATGAGTTTGAAATTTTAATCGAACCATAAGAATTGATTGTTAGGACAGGTTCCCTCAATTAGCGTGGAAGCAAAAACTTAGGTCAACACATTGAGTTCGAAGCTCAGAATTTTGAGGTCGGCCAAATTACAAAAAAAATGAATATGCAGAAATGAGAGAGAGAGGGAGAGAGAGGAAACACAACAAGTTTTAACATGGAAAATCTCCTATAAGGCAAAGGATTAAAAATCACGAGACATTAGTCCAGAAAATCTTCCGCCATGAAAAGTAGGATTACAAGAGATCAAACTTCACCCAAAAGTGTTGGTTATAAGGCACTTCTCACACTCAACCTTCCTTTTAGAAGATTCTCTTAATTTTTTTTCTTGGCTAACCAATTACAAAGGTCTTCATGTGTTTATAAGGTGAGGGAAACCCTACACCTATTTCTAGAATCTTCATCAATGATTAAGTGAGTAGCATTCATTGAGGTGGTCGTGCAAATATTGAGCCATGCAACCATAAATGAGGTGCATGCTCAACCACTAACATTAAAGGAAGGAACACACCCAAAAAAATCTCCCTCTTCTGACTTTAATGCGTCGGGATTAGCAACTCGACACCCTCACAACAGTCTTCAAATTTCCTTGCTGGTACCGGCTTGATCATCATGACTGACCAATTCAAGTCAGTATGCACTTTGACTAATTTGATTTGTCCATCCTCTATCACATCCCGGATCCAGTAATACCTCACATTAATATGTTTAGTGTGGGAGTGATATGTCGAGTTTTTCGCTAGATGAATTCGCTTTGACTATCTCACTTTAGCTCGTATTTGTCTTGATCATGATCGAGTTCCAGAAGAAACTTCTTCATCCACAACATTTCCTTGCAAGCCTTAGTAACAACTATGTACTCGGCCTCTATCGTCGAAAGTGCCACACATTTCTATAGTTTAGATTGCCAAGAGACGGCTCCTCCTGCAAGGGTCATCAAATATCCAATTGTTGACTTTCTTGAGTCAGCATCTCCCCCTAAATCAGGATTCGAAAAGCCTACCAACTTGGCCTTACCTTCTCCAAAGCAGAGGCATAAACTTGTCGTTCCTCTGAGATATTTGAAGATCTACTTGACGGCTTCCCAATGCCCTTTGTCGGGATTCAACAAATATCGGCTCACCATTCCAACAGCATATGTCAGGTAGGGTCTTGTATAGACTATAACATACATCAAAATTCCGACAGTAGACTGGTTCGAGATCTTCAACGTCTCATCTTTTTGTTCATCTGATCTCGGATATTGATTTTGGCTCAACTTTATGTGTCTAGCTAAGGGAGAGCTTACTGTCTTTAATTTATCCATGCTGAATATTTTCAAAAAAAATTCAATGTAATTTTCTTGACTTAGCTATAGTAGATTTCTTTAACGATTTCATATAATTTTGATTCCATGTATTTGCTTTGCAGATTCAAGATCCTTCATTGCAAAGGACGAGCTCAACGCATTTTTCAGGGTGACTATTGTTGGGTGGTTTGCTGATGGTGGAAATATATATATTCTGATGGAGGACGTTCCTCTGTTCTAAATTTATGAAGGGAGACAAAATTATTCCCTCACTTCCAACACAAGTGTGGAAGTGCACGCATCAAGTAATAATGGGTGTATTAATGCCCAGATTATCGTTCCCACGAGGATAGAACTTTAAAGAATGTCTTAAACTATTTTATAAAGAATGAAAATGAGAAGAAAAGTTAGCGACTGAGCTGTCGGGTCAAACGTTCCTCACTGTCTTGACAACGTTCCTCAAGAACAGTAAGTTCAATCTAATAGTGAACAAATACTCGTTTCGTTATATATGTTGATCCTTCCTGTTAAGAGAATGTGAGATAATAATCATTGGAGGTTGACAGATACAAAATTGAATAAAGTAAAAATAAAATAGTAATAACTATACTTAAGAGACAAAAAAATGGATGGGTTCAAAAACAGTTTTAACACAAGGAACAGATTTACTGCTCCCTTCTTAAACAATTATTTTCTCTGCTCAAGACTTATCATTTTTTGGCTTTGTCCCAGTTTCTTAACTGTCAACTCTGATTCCCCAGCTCATGACTAGATGGCTCACAAGTTTCCATATTCCTATGGCTCCATTGACTCCAACAGGTACTTGGTACAGAACCTTAAAATGGACGAAGTGGCCCCTTATTCCTAAGGTAACCAATAGTGTCATTGCCAAAACACTACCTTCCCCCACTGGCTAAGCTGTCTGAAATCCCTTCCTTATGGAAGATCCTTTCTCAGTATGTGTTCAATTTCCATTGATACACAATGAATATAGCTTACTTAACCAGAGAAATACAAAAAGCTTCGGTCAAGAGTTTTGAAAATAATTATTTAAGAGTTTTGCAGCTCATCCATTCCATAGATGGTTCAGCTAATGGCTGTAAACTTAAACATAATTATTCTAAGCTGAAATCCCATAGACCCGAGATTCAGTTCATAGATAACGAATGGGAAGGAAATAAACACTTATATTAAATTGAAAACAAGAAAGATTACAACAAAATATCAAATGGAGAAGATGGTTGATGCTCGTGAGGAGTCTCAAGTGAGTGATACAGAAAAAGAAAGAAGTGTTGTCACTTAACTACAGTTACAACTATACAAACTAAACTATAAACAATATGAGGTGATCTTCTTCTTAAAGACTTCAATCCCTTAGGAACCCGATGTTGTTTTCATGTTTGGGACGTCCTATTTATAAGCAGAAGAATGTTTGGGGCGGTGGCAACAGTGTTTAGAAGCTTGCAAGTTGTTAGATGGGACAACTTTTGTTGAGATTAGCCATTTTTTCTGCAGTCCCCCATGTCTTGCTATTTTTTCAACCAATGAGAACTCTTTATTCCCTGCTGTTCACATTTATGGATGCTTAAGTGGTGCACCGCCTCTGCTTTAAGAAGAAGTTATTTCCACGTTTCCTGTAAAGTGATCAGAAACATTAAATGAGTGTAGTGGGTGCAATAAATGCTCTCAATCTGTTCCCCTTTAATATGTTTTCCAAAGGGTTACATCATCATCCGTTCCCCACTGTGTTTTTGTCACAAAAGTGCAAAACAAGTGATTTTTATGTTGAAGTTGCTCGTCAGATGAGGGAACATATGGTATTTTGCCATCAAAATGGGCTTAGATGGGATCGAATTTACGTCCCATCAACAATCCTCAATTTTTCTTACCCTATAATCAACATATCGTCAACATATAAAAACAAAAGCAGAAGGATTCATGAACTTGTGCTTATTCATGAAGGATTTAAACTTCATCTACTACTGCCGAGATGCTTGCTTTAAGCCGTACATGCTCTTCTTCAGTCGGCAGTCCAAATCTTCTTTTCTTGGAGCTCGAAACCACTAAGGTTGCTCCATATATATCACCCATCATAAGGAGAAATTTAGCTTATGATGGAAATAAAGAAACAATAAAAAAGAAGAAGAGAAAACATTAATACAGATTCAAAAAACTATAACACTATGTTCTATCAAAATTCTAGCTCCAGCTTTGGGCACGAGCTTTGCCTCAGCAATGCTACAATATGACATTGCTCAATGTCTTCAACGTCTAGAAACCCCCTATTCTCTAGGGTTCTCCCCATTAGTGGGGATGAAAATATGGATGTGAAATCGATGGGAAAAGTCTCTCAAAATCTCCCAAAGGAGCTCCGGGCTCTTTTGAGCCTGCAAAAGCTTGCTTGAATATGTGATGAATTCCTCTTTATATAGGAAGTGTCGGTGATGACTTGGACCTCAAGTTAAGGGATTGATATCCTGATTTGATTAGAATTTAGTTGCTATATTATCTTTTCCTTATCTCTTATCCAATTATCTTGGATTGTTTATACTTGATGGATAAGGTCTTGTCTTATCTTATCTTACATTATCTTTCCCTGAGAGCTTGGATACTTTAGTGGTGACCCTCAGCAACTCAGTCCCAGAAGGAAAGTTGACCATGGACTCAGTTGCATACTAGCAAGATAGTGGGAGTTGGAGAAGTCCCAATGATGACTGACATGGGCTATAGACTGGTTCTGAAAGAGGTCAGACATGTTTCTGATATGCGGCTCAACCTCATCTCGGCAGGTAAGCTTGATGAAGATTAACTAATAAACTAATTTGGTGGAGGAAGGTGGAAACTCGCCAAAGGTAACTTGGTGATAGCCCGAGGTAAGAAAGAATGATCTCTGTATGTCATGCAAGGGAATATCGGCAATGCAGAGATCAATGCTATTCAGGATGAATCACGTTTGGAGCTCTGGCACAAGAGACTCGGACACATGAGTGAGAAGGGTCTACAAGTTCTCACCAAGAAGGAATTGTTGCCGAATTTGAAAGGTCAACTTCTGAAAATTTGCACACACTGCTTAGCTAGCAAGCAATGTCGAGTTTCATTCAGAAGACCTGACGTGTGTACTATGTTAGAGAAATCTCTAGGTGGTGTATATTACTGCATCACGTTCATTGATGACCACTCCATAAAAGTGTGGGTGTCCTTGCTAAATACAAAAGACCAAGTACTCCAAGCATTCAAGGAGTTCCATACAAGGGTTGAAAGGGAGACTAGCAAGAAGCTGAAGGTCGTTCGAGCTGACAATGGCGGAGAATACCAAGGTCCATCCGAGATGTATTGCAAGGTGGCAGGTATAAAGTTGGAGAAGACACCTCTAAAGATACCTCAATTGAATGGTCTAGCCAAAAAGATGAACCAGACCATTGAAGAGCGAGTCCGAAAGTATATTGTCATATGCCAAGCTTCCCAAGGTGTTCTAGGGAGAAGTCGTAAAAATTGCAATCAATCTGATAAATTTGTCACCCTCTAGTCCTCTAGATGGAGAAATCCTAGAAGAAGTCTGGATAGGTAGAAAAGCAAGGTATGAGCATATGAAGGTTTTAGATATCGTTCATTTGTCCATATTCCTAAGGATGAACGAGCAAAGCTGGATGCAAAGACCAAGAAACATGTTTATCTTAGCTCACCAAAAGAAGATTTTGGTTATCGTCTTTAGGACCCCATCAACAAGAAGGTTGTGAGAAGACAAGATGTAGTGTTCTTAAAAGATCAGACAATTGAGGACATATAGAGGCCTAAGATTCGAGCTGTAGCTCATCAATAAGATCATATCTCCCTTATTCAAGCTGAAGCTGGGGGAGAATCCAATCAGCAGAACATTGAGGAGGGCAGACAATAGGAAGAGCCACCAACTAAAGTTGATACAAAATCAGAACATCTAGAAGTTCAAGATGACACAGAAGAATCGAATTCTGAGGTGCAGCCACAAACTTGACAATACGTCCGAGTTAGACGCCTATCCACCAAATATCCTGCAAACAAATACACAGTTATTGCAGAAGAAATGGAGTCTTAGAGTTATGAAGATGCAGTGACCAGCGTTGAAAAGGAAGAGTGGGAGAAATCCATGTAAGATGAGATAAAATTCTTGCACAAGAATTACACCTTTGATATAGTCGAGTTGCCAAAGGGCAAACGAGATTTGAAGAACAAATGGGTATACAAACTCAAAGTGGAGGAGAACAACCCAAAGCTAAGGTACAAAGCCCGGATTATGGTGAAAGGGTGCAATCAGAAGAAAGACGTAGATTTTGAAGAGATATTCTCACCAGTGGTGAAGATAACATCAATATGAACTATTTTTGCAATAGCATCCACTCAAGACTTGGAGGTTGAACGACTTGATGTGAAGAAAACCTTTCTTCACGGAGACTTGCAAGAAGATATAAATGGAGCAACCAGAAGATTTTGAACTTCCTGGTAAAGAACATATGGCATACCGACTAAAGAAGAATATGTATGGCCTGAAGCAAGCACCCTGGTAATGCTACAAAAAGTTCGAATCTTTCATGACTCAACACGACTTCAAGAAGACTCAAGAAGACCATTGTTTGTTCATCAAGAGGTATAAAAATGCCGAATTCATCATTCTTTTGCTTTATGTAAATGATATGTTGATAGTAAGGAAAGACATGATGAAGATTAATGCCCTCAAGCAAGACTTGAGCAAGTCATTTGCTATGAAAGATCTTAGCCTAGCAAGACAGATACCCGAGATGAAGATTGTTCGAAATCGCTCAAAGAAGCTACTGTGGCTATCTCATGAGAAGTACATAGAGAAAATCTTGAAGAGGTTCAACATGGATCAATCCAAGACGACCGGTACTCGTCTGGCTGGACACTTTAATTTGAGTCAGAAGTAAGGTCAAACGTGTAATGTTAGGCTACTCACGGCAAGTGCACCGATCGTACAAGTAATATAATGATAAAGTAGGATATCGTTCCCACGAGGATTAAGGTTCAAGCACTAATTCACTGTCGCAACTTAAGTGGATAATCAAAATGGTATTTGGAACGGAATTTGAATTTGAAAATTTAAAATATTAAAACTAATTAACCGCAAGAATTTAAAAACAAGAAAGTATAGATTTGAATTACTAATGTAAATAAAACGTAGCTAGGGTTCCGATTTCCTTCAATCTCTCTATTATGTTTGAATTCCTTCTTTACGTTAATCGTCCTTAATATCAATCTAATCGATTCTTTCTTATGTAATTAAGGCTCAATCCCTTGTTACCCTAAACCTTTACAATCTTGCAAGAACCTTAGTTCCCCGGTTATTCCCCAAGAAGGTAAGCATTAAGTTCAAGAATCATAAAGATTATGCAAACCCTATATCTATCCCTAGAATCATAAAGTTTACGATGAAATTATCAAATATGAATCACACACCAACATTCCTATTGTCATGCATTTACCTAAGATTAATATATAAGATTCAGGCCTATAAAAAGCATTAAAAACAGATAACTTCATTCATGACAAAAAGGAAAATTAACATAACGAATTGTTCAAAACATAATAAAGATCTTGAATTCCATGTAACCCTAACTACTTAATAATCTAGCCGAACATAGCAAGATCAAGAACGAAAGAAAATAGAAATGCTTCCCCAAACTCCATAGATGATTGGTGAATCTTCAGTATCTCCAGTACAGACTTGATGTTGATCCGTCTCTATCGCTCACGAACATGAACTGATGAATCCTCCGCGTTCCCTCTGCCTCCAAGCGTCAAGAACTCTCCACAAATGTGAAAAGGTCATTAATTCTGGCTCAATTTGGGTTTTTGTAGGCCAAGAGTCCGTGCCCTAAGTGAATACCTTGAAATGGGCATAAGTTGGGTTTCTGGGGCGCTTAAGCCTGAATCTTTGCGCTTAAGCCCCCTATGATTTGCATGGAAAATTAATGTGGCGCGCTAGAGCGTGCTCCTTGAATCAGAACTTTCTTATTGGCTAACGCTAGAGCCCTGAGTTGGGGGCTTAAGGTTCCTCAGACAGTGGCTATTTGCGTATTTTGGAATAATGGGGAGGCTTAAGCTTCGAAATGGGGGCTTAAGCCATCATTTTAACAACTTGATAATCTTAATTTTCTTTGGATAGATGCTCATATCTTCTAGTTTTAATCTCCATCTATCCAATCTTCAAATTTGACTCTATTTATCCACAAATCCTTTCAAAATGGCAAATATATATCATTTAGTTAATAATTCATAAAGTCCATGTACTTTATATCAAAACCCTAGTTTTCACTTATTTGACTTGATAATTCATATTATTTTAGTCTATGAAAACAAGATAAATTAAAGGTTTATCATGTAACACTCTGTCTGTCATTGGTGTATTAACATATAAATGGTGTTTAAAGTGCAGCTTGTAATAATTAATCGCGTAAGCAATATACTCTTTAATTTAAATACTCAATGCTAATCCTCATGGTGCATTAAGTTTTCACATTAATAAGAATTCTTATGTAATTTCAACACTAAAATAAATTTGAAATATATCGTACTCATAAATAACAATTCAAAATCATCCATAACTCATGGTGTTACAATACAAATACTCAAGTCAACAAATAAACAAATTATTTAATAGTGGCATAGAAAACCCCTATGATCACTGACGAGTGCTGTCGAACCCATGCAAATTACCGAGCTTCAGGTTTGTAGTGATAGGTCAACTCGGATCGTCTCCCAAATAACTTGCTAGAAACCAAAAATGCTCTTATAAAATAAAATATAAAAGGAAGGGGGATTTTGTTGATTTGAAATTTAAATAAAAACAAATTTAAAATTTGAATTTAGAAATCAGAATTAAAAAGCAATCAACCTAAGGAATCAGGATTCATTAATTTATTTCGTCATTAGATAAAAAGATATAATTATCAATTCGTGATTAACCCCAATCGAATTAGGAATCCTCAAATTCAATTGGAAACCCCCTCTAGACTAACGCCTAGCATTTGGTTGAATACAATATCTCAACTATGCGATCACAGTAGTTTTGATCTGTTCAACTTATGTTCATCGGGTAAATTAATCAGATCATTAAATCTAATGATCAATTCTCCCTTATAGAATGCAATCGCAT
This sequence comes from Gastrolobium villosum, assembly GCA_032173675.1. Classification (NCBI taxonomy): domain Eukaryota; kingdom Viridiplantae; phylum Streptophyta; class Magnoliopsida; order Fabales; family Fabaceae; genus Gastrolobium; species Gastrolobium villosum. The sequence goes on along the minus strand of JAVKPL010016305.1, from coordinate 66,514 downwards.
TATTCAGTTTGAATATCTACAATCGCATGATATTCAACCTGAATTGGGAAAAAATGAAATTGATTTAAAAATTTAAAAATCTACCCTCTGAAATAAATTAACGAACCTTTAACCTTAGATTGATTAAAGGTGTTTAGCCTAGCATCGCAAAGTTAAAAATCATTCAAAATAAAATAAGAAAAGAAGAAGATGAAAAGAAAGAGTGTAGAATTTCAATAAAGAAGACTCAAAATAATTGTTCAATCCCAAAATCTGACTAGCGAAGGGTTTCCTAAAGTTTTCCTTAATTAACCGTCAGTCAGAACTGGTTAGGGTTTCACCTTTTTGGCCCATACAAAAAATAAAAAATTAATAAAATAAAATAAAACATTAAGGCATGGCCTTGGTCCCTAAACACATTAGGTTCTAATCTGATTTACAAGTCCAAACATCAAAATAAAATTCTAGCAAAAATACTTCATCTTGGGCTCAGGTTTCGACCATCTTCCCGTCCGAATTGGGCTTCAGTAGCTGAAATAGCGATTGTATCCATTTTTGTTAGTTGCAAAATGCAACACGCACGGAGTCAATCAGACATCTGTAGAGTGAGATATGGTCAAAACACGAAAGTAGTGTAAATCTGGAAAATTATGACGAAAATCAATTAAACCCAATTAAAATCTAGAATTCTGATTTGACCCAAAAGACCTTTATTTAATTCAAATAAATCCTAAAAATACCAACCAAGAGTAATAAATAAGTGTAACAAAATATGTGTTATCACTCACATCAATAACAACAGAATCCAATCAAGTCTAGTCATAATAAAGTCTCCTAATGGCAAAATAAATAATCATAACATGCATGACTCAAAACAAAAAAAAATCTCTATGTCGGCCTCTTGCCTCTATCAATATCCATCTCATGAACGTCATCTCCTGAAAAATGTGTCCCATAAGGGATGAGATTTCTAACCGAAATCTCAGTAAGACAAGGGGTCCTCCACCCCAAGCTCACTTACATGTATAATATAAGTTCTAAAATAGTGCAGATAGTAAATAAAAGAAGCAGATTAATAACAAGATAGGCAAATGGCTATATCGGGCAATTTATAGCAGTAAAAAATGCAGTACATCAAATAAGCATGCTATGCAATATATCAAATGAGTGTGTAATGTCACATACATCCATGTCATGTGTGTTTGCATCCTACTCGCGAGAGAATAAAATGTAGGGATTACATACGTCTGCAACCCACGATATAAGGCTCCTCCCCTGTACCTCACCCATGGAGTTAGCATCTTGTATGTGACCGCATACTCAAGGATTACCGTCTAGGGTGGAGCACACCACATACGTAACATATGGCATTTGCGCTCACAAAACAGCCCAACATCATATCCAGTACTCATAACATAAACATATATAATTTTTGAAAAACATACCATGCACATAAACTAATCCCCCATGGGGTTTGATAGAACAAGTAATGGGTAAAACCGAGGACCAAAAGCTTACTTGTCAAGCTAAATCCTCCAACACCAACTCGGTATCAACCAGGTCATCCACAGACACACAGTCCGACAAGTAAAGCCTGTTTTATGTTAAAAATATTATTAATAATTAGATTCCCTAATTTCATGACATTTGGATTATGTTTTCTTTTTCGTTTAGTGACTGCAGGCTTCTCCCAAAGCCTCCAAGGACAAACCGTCTTTACCATTTTTAAAACTGAAATTGCAACTCTTTACCAAAACTTCTAAGATTTTACTATGTTAAACTAGACATCACAAGCTTTTCAATGGCATATTTTATGCCTCATTCAGAGTTGTATAAATCCGGTTATGTTTTTCGCAAGATAGTTGCGACAAACGAAATTTTCCACAACAAGGCAGCAATTTCAAACTCAAACTGCAATCATTCCACTTGTCCAATGAATCTGAAATTTTACAGTTGTATCCTTATGTGTTAGCTTCAATAGGTTCAAACTTCATTCAATTTGGAGCTCTGTAGCTCGAGATATCGCGATTTTACTAAACTAGTGCTTTGTTGTCATTTTTTTCTCAGGCGAGAATCGATTCCCCCGTGACAAAATGCAGAAAAACTACATTTTTTCTACATAAACCCCATTTCCATGGCTTTCCAAGGGTTCTAACTCCGATATACCCACTTATAGAAGTTCAATTAACTTTATTACACTTAGATTAACAACCCCCAACATAAATCATCAAAGTTCCTCTTTTTAATGATTCAAAATAAGCTATTTTCATAAAAATTAAAAGGAAGGGTGGGGGGGGGGGGGGGGTTACCTTGAGGCTTTTAAAAATAGAGAAAGGAAGGGCCTTTAAAGTCCAAAAGTTCACCCTTTGCTTCTGTGCTATTTGGTACACGATTTTCTAACCATCAACTTGGTTCTTTCCTTCACAAGGTTGCTCCTTGGAGCTTCAAGGAAGGTGTAACAAGCTCCAACTCTCTCAACAATGGTGGACAACCCCCAACACTCTCAAAACAGAATCAAAACCTCACCAAGGTTGTGTTTTTCTGCTACAAGAAGGTTGCTTTCAAGTTGTAGTAAGGATTGGTTAACTCAGAGGAAGAAAAATTGTGTCTTGGGTGCTTTCTTGAAGACAAAGCTATGGAGACTAGGGTGGAGAGGAAGTGGCAGCCATCGAGGGCCTTGAAAGATAAATGTGGGAGTGTGTAAAATGACTTAGGATTTTGTGCCCTTTTCTATTTATAATAGTGTACTCACTAATCATCGGTATTAGTTCTAATAGCTCTACTAATTATTTTTCTACTAAACTTTATATTCTTAACCTAGACAATTTTCTAAGAATTATCATATTTTTACATTAATTTTTTGAGACACTTTACCAATACGCATTTTCTACTGCGAAATAACCGGTGTTAGTTCTAATATATATGCTTATTATTTTTATTCCAAATTTGATATTCTTGTCTTAGATATTTTTCTATTAATATTAATATTTTTATCACTATTTTTCTAGTTACTTCGACAATATTCATTTCTACCGTGAAATACCCGGTGCTTGCATTTTCTTTTTGAAAAGTGACTGAATATAATTATTATAATCTTTCTATATTTATCCAAAGTCAATTATGGAATTATTTATTAAAATATTATTTAACATATTAAATTTCTAATTTAGCGGTGCGGTTCTTACACAACCAGTGATGACGAAAGAGATGAGATGTCATAGGTCCCATATTAGTCAGTTGTGGGTAGCCTTATGTATTACATGATATGCACAAGGCCCGACCTTGCTCATGTAGTCGGGATTGTAATCCGATTTCTATTGAATCTAGGGAGGCAGCATTGAGATGCCGTCAAATGGATATTTAGATATCTCAAAGGTACTATAAATAAATGTTTGTGCTTTGTGACAGGAAAACCCGAGTTAGAAGCTTACTCGGATGCTGATCTGGATGGAGATGGCAACTCGAGGAAGTCATCCAGAGGTTACTTGACTATTTTTGCGGGAAGAGCTATTTCCTTACAGCCCAGACTCCAGAAGTGTGTTGCCCTGCCTACTACCGAGCCTGAGTACATTGCTGCAATTGAAGCTTGCAAGGAGATGGTGTGGATGAAGAGTTTCCTACAAGAGCTCGGCCATAGTCAGGAGAAGTATGTGCTAAAGTGTGAAAACAAGAGTGTTTACACTTAGCGAAGAACTCAACTTTCCATGCACAATCAAAGCACATAGATGTACGCTACCATTGGATCTAAGATGTTATAGAAGAGAAGTCTTTGCTGCTTGACAAGGTGCATACCGACCTAAACTGGTCAGATATGATGACCAAGATAGTTCTAACACGGAAGTTCGAAGGCTGCTGCAAAGGTGCCAACATGATAACCTTATCTAATTAAGTCAAAAAGGGGGGAGATTTGTTGGATTTTTCTTCCTTTATTATTGTCGGCATCATTCTTTTGCTTTTGGTAGGCAATATTTTGGAATATTCCTTTGGATTGGCTTTAAATGGTAGCTGAAGTTTATAAATTACTATTCAAATTTCATCTACACAATTTTCATATGTTGCACTATGCCTATTGCGGAAAGATGAACAAACATGGAGAAGCTTGGCCTATAAATAGGAAGTCCAACAAATGGTTAAATCATTCCAAATTGCATAGAAGCATTTGGTAAGAGAGAGAGAGAGAGAGAGCAGAGTTCCTCTCAGGATAGAGAGTTCCACCACATAGGTGAAAGAGAAATCCTTCAAGTGAGAGATAAAAGTTGTTGTAAACCATATTTAGTGGGTGAGGTATTTGTGTGTAAACATCTAATCTTGTATTAAAGAGACCACTGTTGTAATCCTACTTTCATAGTGGAAGATTTCTTGAACTTAGTGGTCATGTGATTTTTACTCCTCACAATTGAAGGGTTTTCCACATTAAAATTGTTTTGTGTTATATGTATATTTTATTTCTACTTCTTTATTTTTTCATTTTGTTACAGATTTACTTCGTTTCCGCAAATAGAAATTGTTACTAACCTAATAGTTTTGTACCATAAATCGGTTCTGAATCAGTTTCAAAATCATTTGAAAAAATAAAAAATGTTTTAGTAAAATAAGATAATTTTAAACCCATTTAGTTTGGTTCAGAGAAAAAACCGATTCCGAATGGAACGTTTACTCGGTTAGTCCCGTATAAATGATTTTGCCTGCAGTTGCAAAAACTCCTAATTATTGGCATAATTCAACTGATTCAACTTAGCTGAAGTATCTTAGAAACCATCTTGCTGGTATATTATTATCTAAAAGACAATTCTAATTTACCTCTCCATTCATACTCCTAAATGGACATGAGCTATTGAGCTGAAATAGTGGTGCACTTCAAATAAGAAATCTGTCTAATAAAATGGCATCCCATTATCGCCAAGTTTGCCTATATAGAAAGCTCCCACACACAATAACATCCCATAAAATGTCATGTCACCCATGCCAAAGAGAAGAATAAGATAGTAGGAATGGTCCTCAAAGTCCATATGATATGACCAATCCTCGTTCGAATTTGGTAGCAAAAGTCCTAAAAGATAAGTATGTCGGGGTGAGAAAAAGGGCATCGTTAGAATAAAAAATGTTACCACTTTTGGGGTAAGGATATCTATGGAAGGAGAGAATTTACCAAGAAACGTGGAAACAAGACTGGACCTTTTTTAGGGTAAAATGGAGGGTAAAATTATAAAAGAAGAAAAGAAACAGGATAAAAAGGGAAAGAAAAAATTAGTGTTGTGAGATGGAAACACCAAATCATTAGATGGTCCGTAACATAATAAATATTTCCCTACGGAAGGAATAAGGGCCGGAGTTCAAACTCACCAAGAAACGTGGAAACAAGACTGTCTCGAAATGCTCAAAACCTCATCTTTGCTACATCACCCCTATCATCAATTCTGGACCACCCTTATAATTGATCATATATACGATACAATTCTAGTCTTCTGTTCTCTCTCGATCATTTATTTAGGGACTAAACCTATTATCATTAAATGTTGCGAATTCCTAGAAGAAAATAGTACAGTGGATCATATATATCATCCACTACCTGATCCACCAGTTCCTTTCAACAAAAGTCCCATACCTATTTTTATCACTTTTACATTCAGCAAACTACAGTCCAAAATTCAACTCTTACGAACGAATTCACGTACTCTAACAGAGTCCAACCAATCCACGGAACAAGACCAATAATAATAGACTAAAATAGTAATAATGGAAGCCACGGATCAATTCTTCTTTTTCTTTAAACAAACTTTAATTTTAATATATCAAAATTACCTATAATATTATTCAGTCTTTCTAAAAAAAGTTGACCAGACTATCAATCATTAAAAAAAAAAAGCATTAATTTAGTCCCTTGCTCATATAAAATGACAGTAATTTTAATTCCTAAATCAGTGGTTCCATCAACAGTATTCTCAACGTTCTAAAACATTGATTTTGATGTCACTTTTTATAATTGAGTAATTAAATTAGTATAACTAGAAAACTAAAATATGTTATAATTTATTTTTATTTCTTTTAATCTTTCATCGGTTCATCAATTACTCCATTAATATAAAAAAAATATAAAAATAACAGCCGTGTTTCTAAAAATTTAAATTTGAAATCAGTAATTAAGCTTGCCGGCCAGTTAGCCATATACTGACAATTTTTCTGACTCTACCATTGCATCTAACACAGACAAAAAAAATAGGCTAATAATAATAAGGGTTTAATATTGGCTAATAATAATAAAGGTTTAATGGGTCTCATATTATTGGAGATAAACTATGTAGCACCGATATTGACACGGGACACGTGACACGATACGACACGACACTCCGACACGTTAATTCTAAAAAATGTTAGATTTTGACACGTTAGGACACGTTTTGATATTAAATAATATTTTTAATTTATGTGGTGTATATTATATTTAATATTCAATAATTTAGTAAAAAAATTGAATATAAACTTATAATATTAATGAATTTTGCAAAAAAACATAAAATATCATAAATATTTTTATTAAACTCAATAAAATAGTAATCGTAATCCAACGAATCTAATAGTTGGAACTAAAAACTCGACGCAATGTGACATTTAAACCCTTTTTTGAATTTCTATAACGTGTGTTGGGAGTGTCGGAGTGTCCGAGAGTGTCGGGAAGTGTCGGACATGTCACGTTAGAGTTTTTGAAGTATCGGTGTTTCATAGGAGATAAATTTGTCTCTTATACATACACATAAAAGTATATAGAGTCCATATGAACTCATATGGGAGAAGAGAGAGAAAGAAAAAATACGGATACTACACACTTTTTTTTTGATAGACGATACTACACACTTTTATGTATGTGTAGAAGATAAATTTATTACATATGAGATGGAAAATATTAAATTCTAATACTAATAATAATAATAATAATTTAAAGTAGAATCAGTTACTTAGTTAGCTTTTGCAGTATAGTGGTGACATCATACTAAATGAAAGATGACAAAAAGAGTGGCACAGGAAAGTTAGCGAAGTGCCACCACCATACGTGCCTGCAAATGAATGCAGCTTTCAAGCGCCATGTTTCGCAATTTTCATGAGGATAACAATTCCGACATATTCAATGAGACTAGATAAAACTTTTGGTTTTTAGTTTGTTTCTCTTATCCACAATGTCATCTAATTTACCATTCTTACAAGGGGCATGATCACCCTTCCTTCTATAAATTGAGGGGCTTGAAGGAGCTTTAAGCATTAGCTTCTCATAGTTGAAGTAACATTATTAAAAAGAAAAGAGTTCTGACCATGGCTGCAACATTCTTAGTGCCTTCATCCGTAAGCTCAATACCCTGCACTCTTGCTTTGCTTTCTTCTCAGTTTACTGGTTTTTCTTAGTTCTTGAACATGTGCAACAGCTAGATTTATGTACTTAGTATTTATGATCTATTGGAAATTTATTGAATTAGTTCTTTGAGTGTTAATGAAGGGCCGGTTGAGTGTTAATGCTCAAGTAGGGGGAAGACTGTCTAGAGTATTCAGAATAAGAAAGTGGATATTTGAACTGTTCTTTGAGTGTTAATGCCAAGTTCAGAATAACAGTTCTATGAGTTCGGGTGTGCTGCTGTGTTAAAAATTTAGTTGGTAGAGTTTTTTCGTCCTTGTAATCCTGTCCGACTCAACCGGATTAGTCGAGTTAATCAATAAATAAATAGATAAATTTTAAAAAAAGAAGAAGAAAATTTTGTTCATATACAACACTTATTTTGCGTTTGAATTTTGGCCATAATTCATATGATTTATGTTTTATAAGTTGAATGGCTCCAACTCGAGGAATTGTTCATGTTACATTGTGCTGGTGGCAGGAAAAAAAAGGACTCCAATTAATTTAGCTTATATGATTCGTTTTTTATTTTACTCTTGATTGTATATGTCTGAACCTTCTAGTACACAATCCCACATCCTAAGTTGTCAGCAATCCTATTGGGCTGAGAAAGGAATTGTGTTATGTAGTGTATAAGCATGCATTATGCTTTCATTATTATTTTTTTTGGTTGGTCCGTAATCAGTGACGGAAAAAAATAAAAGCTCAAGCATTTTTATTCATGGAAAATTAATGTGGTAATTACGTCTAATTGATTATATTAATAATCATTGGATTAGGATTATACGAATATCAATGATTGGAAATACAAAATTATAGTTCTACAGAACCTCGTTCATTTTTTTTTTTTTTTTTAATCATAAATTTTGTTTTCCATTTTTGTCTAGCAGTTGAAGAATATAAATTGCAATTATAGCTTGTTTGGTTTTTGAAGAACATTCTTTTTACAAATTTCTGATTATGCAATCATGGACAAAAAGAAGAAAAGTTTTAGTATTGTCTTTTTAACAGAGGAAAAGATTTATTCCTCTATCTGTTATTTCTATACTTAAGAGATTAAAATGGTCCTAAAAGCTATGAACATACAAGAAAAGTATTATAATAATAGCATGATACTTTGTGTGTACAATAAGTGTCAACTCAACCTGTGAAATTTAACTTACAAAAAATGAAGGGAAAATATTTTCTCATATTTCACGAGAATTCAATTAGTATGTTGCGATTTTTTGATTTGCGTGCAAAATTTTTCTTTTCTTTTTCTCTTTTAATAAATGTGGGATCCACCACTAGTTGAGTTATAACATGATAATTGAATTCTCGTGAATATGAGAAAATCAAATCCCAAAAAATGAATCATATTGGTTTCATGGTTTAGTAAATGTTAACTCAGATTAAATGAACAGATAATTGAAGAAGAAGCAAGGTTTGAAGCCGAAGTGGCGGAGGTGCAAGCATGGTGGAACTCAGAGAGGTTCAGGCTAACACAAAGATCATACTCACCTCGAGATGTGGTGGCCCTACGAGGCAACCTCAGACAAACCTATGGTTCAAATGAGGTGGCTAAAAAGCTATGGAGAACTCTGAAGACCCACCAAGCCAATGGCACTGCCTCAAGGACTTTTGGTGCACTTGACCCCGTTCAGGTCACCCAAATGGCTAAGCACTTGGACACCATTTATGTCTCTGGGTGGCAATGCTCTTCCACTCACACCACAACCAATGAACCTGGTCCTGACCTTGCTGATTACCCTTATGACACTGTCCCCAACAAGGTTGAACACCTATTCTTTGCTCAGCAATACCATGATAGGAAACAAAGAGAGGAGAGAATGAGCATGAGTAGGGAAGAGAGAGCAAGAACCCCTTATATTGATTACTTGAGACCAATCATAGCAGATGGTGACACTGGTTTTGGTGGCACCACAGCAACTGTTAAGCTTTGTAAGCTCTTTGTGGAGCGTGGTGCTGCTGGTATCCACATTGAGGACCAATCTTCTGTGACAAAAAAATGTGGCCACATGGCAGGGAAAGTGCTAGTTGCCATCAGTGAGCATATCAATAGGCTTGTGGCTGCAAGGTTGCAATTTGATGTTATGGGGGTGGAAACAGTTTTGGTGGCTCGAACTGATGCAGATGCTGCTACTTTGATTCAATCCAATATTGACACAAGGGACCATCAGTTCATCTTGGGTGTGACCAACCCAAGCCTTAAGGGGAAGAGCTTGGCAACTCTTATGGCTCAAGGCATGGCTGCTGGCAAGAGTGGTGCTGAGCTTCAAGCTTTGGAGGATCAGTGGCTATCAATGGCACAGTTGAAGACTCTCTCAGAAGCAGTTGCGGATGCAATTAAGAACCAGAACATTGGAGGGGAAGAGAAAAGGAAGAGGTTGAATGAGTGGATGCACTATTCAAGTTATGACAAGTGTCTTTCCAATGAGGATGGTAGAGATATTGCTGAAAGATTAGGGGTGAGAAACCTCTTCTGGGACTGGGACTTGCCTAGAACAAGAGAAGGGTTTTACAGGTTCAAAGGGTCTGTGAATGCAGCAGTTGTTCGTGGCTGTGCTTTTGCTTCACATGCTGATCTTGTATGGATGGAAACAGCAAGTCCCAATATGGCTGAATGCACAGAGTTTTCTGAGGGGATTATATCAAAGCACCCTCAGATGATGCTAGGATACAATCTTTCTCCATCTTTCAACTGGGATGCTTCTGGCATGACTGATGAACAAATGAGAGACTTCATTCCAAGGATTGCAAAGTTGGGATATGTCTGGCAATTCATCACAGTTGGTGGTCTACACTCTAATGCACTAATCACTTCAACATTTGCAAGGGATTTTGCAAATAGGGGAATGTTGGCTTATGTGGAAAGGATTCAGAGAGAAGAGAGAAACAATGGGGTTGACACACTTGCTCATCAGAAATGGGCTGGTGCTAACTACTATGACAGGTACCTAAAGACTGTCCAAGGAGGTGTAGCATCAACTGCTGCAATGGGAAAAGGCAAGTCATACATACACACCAACATTACCATGTTTTCTTTATCTAAACTTTAGGGAAAAGATTGAAAGTTTTTTATAATATTTTTTTCCCCACCTTATATGTTTGTTTTGCAGGAGTAACTGAAGAGCAATTTAAAGAAACATGGACTAGGCCAGGAACTGTTGACATTGATAGAGGCAGTGTGGTGGTTGCTAAGGCCAGAATGTAAAAGAGCTACTTCTGCTGAACTATGCTGCTGAATGAGGAACTTGGGGAAAATTAACCAATTCATGTATTGGATTGGAATAAATGTCCACCATAATTAAATAGGCCATTGAATCATTCTGCTATTTTGTTGGCTGCATAATTTCTTTTATTTCTTACTTGTTCAGACTCTTATGCCTGGTGGCCTGGTGGGTAAGAGGAATAAAGAAAACTTGTTTGTGTGTTATGTAATTTGTTTTACTCCTATTATTAAACATATTTTACTTTGTCAGCTTCTTACTTCTTATTTTTTCTTGTACACTCTTGAATCCAATAAATGTACAAGAATCAAAAAACTTCGTATAGGGATGAGACTAGAGTAATGTATAGAGATCAAAATTTTGATTTAACCTGAAAAACAATTACACTAAATATTAAATATCACTTAAAAACACGTGACATAAATTAGTTAACAAGAGTGTTTTATTTTATTTATTTTTTTGAAAAATACTCGTTTAGAAAATGCATATTAAATTAAGACTTATTGGTTTTTGAATGATAAAATTAGCTTAATGAGGTATAATGATATTTCGAAGTGATCAAGAGGCAAAAGCTACAATCTAGGAGAGTTGGGACTTGTGAGTGGATTGGAGGATGGCTGAAGTATAATGGCTAACCCTAATGCCAATGACAATGAATGTGGACTTTACCTTAATGGGTTCTTCTTAACTGGCCCATCTTTCCTTTTGGACTGGCCTTTCTATTGAGGAATAGACATCATTTGTATTATCTCTCTTCTCCACCTAGCATTTAACAAGAAGCTCAAAAAAAAAAAAAAAAAAAAATTAAAAATTAAAAATCACTCTTAGCTATGGCTTTCCAAGAGCCTTATTCGAATTTCTTTTCGAATTGAGTGATTCTTAGGATTATATTTTTTTAATTGAAGAAAACACATACATATTTTTGGTTTTTTGTAAGCATTTTTTCAAATACATTTTCGAGATAGTAAATGTTATTTTTAAAAATGAGCTATTTAATTTTAAGTTTTCTCATTTTTAAATATTATAAACTCTTAACTCTAAACAAATCGATTTAACTATAATTTTTTTTTTTTGGCAGTTCCATATATATATACTCATAATGTTTCGTGATAAATATAGACTTTATTAATTAATATGCAATTTACACTCTAGATTTTGTTGCTTGCTTACCAAATAATATTTTAAACATTCTTCCATAGTAAAAGTAATCTTTAAAAATTTACATCATCCTTGAACGGTGCTTTACCATGAAATTGATAAAGTAAACATGGGATTTCAATTAGATATCTTGTAAGAGAATAATATGTTATCTATTTGTGCGAGTGTTTTTTCTTTATTTTGTTTACAACATTTTTTTAATTGTGATGGTATCTTTAGATTTCCGCTATTTTCGTGTTGACCTAGGGGATGATAATCGCAATTCATTTTCTAAAGGTGGAATCTGGTATTCTACTACAATAAAATATTAATGTGAATAGTATTCGAATCATCATTCTAAAATACCAAATTAAGGCTAGCTAGCGTGTGCCTAGCACACCAATTTTTTTATTTTTTTTTTGTGAAAACCTAGCACACCATTTAGTCTACCCTGATTAAGACAAATACCGGAGCTTTAATAACTAATATTATTTTTTAACTAACTTTTCAAGAGTATGGTTATTTGATAAAATAAAAATTACAAACTTACAAACTACACTATGTCTGACAAGTAATACTTTACTCAATAATGTATTACCAAAAAACATAATGTAATTTGTAAGAATTTATAAAGAAAAAATTTATACATATAATCTTTCCCACTTTTCAAATACTAATATTATTATTCAGTTCATGTTCCGCAACTTAGTTTGGTGCAAATAAAGTCATCTTTGGAATCAGATTCATCGAATCCTTTTGAAATCATATAAAGAAAGATACAAATCAATTAATAAATTCTTTTAAAAAAATGCAATAAACCCAACATACATGATTATTCTCTCTCTCTCTTCTTTTTTTTTTTTTTTTGTTCAATGTATAATCGTAGTTCATTATAGATCATACATGTATTGACATAGGAATGATTATTCTTCCAAGCTCAACGTGATGACCACAGAACCATGAAAATCTGATCCGATTGCACTTAGTCATTGGCACTGCTCTAAATGCAGCATGTTTTAGGAGAAACGCGAAGCTCCTGAAGCCTTGAAAATCTTTCTGGTTCAATTTTGGAAACAAAGTGAGGAAAATCTACCAAAAGAAATTTATTGAAATATTGAAACTTATTTTGGGTTGCTATTTATAGCAATAGCAATTAATTCAACTCTATTTATAATAACTACAAGCAATAAGCCAAAAAGTTTAGTAGTTTTCCAAAAGGATCTTGCGAGGACACAATCCTATGGATATAGTCAATTACTCAATATCCCATGGTAAACGAGATGAAGAGTCCTGTTTAATGACAGTCCAAAAAGTCTTAAAGACAAAGACTTAATCAATAAGAAAACTTGCATATTATGAATACACGCAACCACGCAAATGCATAACTGAATTAACAACAACTCAAGAGTCATGAGCCTCTTTAATAACCAATGGCTAAAGATCATGCACGAGATTATAGCTAAACTTATGTATAATGACTCTCCAAAGGCATCGCGCTGACGGAATAGACTGACAAAGCATTTACAATCCACCAATAAGAATGCAATTATCATAATAAGTTGGCATAAGCAGGTTGTGTCGCTACTATAAGAAAGAGACTCAAAATCCAGTTGTGATCATTTTCTTCCGGTTTACTTAAGCTCATCGCTTCTATATTGACTTGAGTATCAAAGTGCATTCCAAGAACCTACTCCTATATGTTCCGGACAATCGGATTTCTCCAACATCAAAACCATTATCTAAAATATATCATCCTGCTAGAGGTGTTCATAAACCGAACCGAAAAATCGAAAATCAAAATAATCGAAAACCGAGAAAACCGCAAATATTTACTGGATTGGATTGGTTTTCGGTTTGGATATTGAAAACCGATCCAATCCAAACCGATCCAAACTTATTTTCTACCAAATTAGGCCGATCCCAAATAATAGCCCAGAGTTATAAACCCACCCATTAGCCCATTAGTTTTGAAGTGAAACGCAAAAAAATCTAAACCTAATCTAAACCGAAGTGAAACGCAAGAGAGGAAGTCACGCGAGAAGCTTCAAGTTCTTGTCGAAACCCTAAAACCCATTCCCATTCGTGGCAATCTCCTCGCACAGCTCATCGCCAACAGGCAGCAGCTACATCCCCTCCTCGCACTGCAGTTATTTTGTAAGATTGATGAAGTGATATTGTTAATTTCTAGCTTAAAATTATCGAGTATTTATATGATATATTTTTCATTGTCTTCAATACAATTTATACTGCGCAATTCAAATATTAGTTTCTTCCACAATATGAATTTCGATTTGATAACCTTGATAATTAGTAGTTAGTAAGTTGGTCAAAGGAAAACTAATTGATATTTATGGTTCATTCTTTCTATTCAGATGGAAAGTTTTAGAGGATTTTAGTATTAGGAATCAATGTTTCATCCATATATTTTTAGTATCTCCTTGAGTTTGGTCTCTCTCACGTTCATCAAATTTATCAGATAAGTCTGGTTCAGTGAAATAGCCTGTCACTTCTACTACTAAACTGTATGATTGCTATTCAAGGTTATCAATTCAAATAAGCATAAATTCTCCATGTCTGCCACCGTCTCAGTAATAATAATTGCATCTGTTATAACTTATAACTATCGTGAATTCGAAAAAACCTCGATTACATCTACAAAATATTGATCTATTTAACTAAAACCGACTTATATTTGGGATGAAATCTTAGAGACAAAGATAAATGAATTGAAGCAGTGATAAAAGTAAACTGAATTTCCAAAATTGCATTTTGATTGCAATATGTCCTCTACTTGAAATAGTTAAAACGTTGCTCATGACCATTTTTTATTTTTGTTTTTTGGATTTTATTTATTTTCCAATTTGTAATTTTCATATATGTACAACACAGGAATGAGTTTTGTGTGTGCCATAGTTTTGTTTTGTACATGTACTTCGATTAATGAAAGATAACTTAATGTGAAGTATCTACTATCTAATTGTTTTATGAGATAGGATATTCATACTATCAAATTTTTCTACTACCACTCCACTACCACTCTAATCACCATTGGATTCAAAAGTTATTTTTCTTTTCTCTCTCTTCATTCAACTTTTCCTCTAATCCAATGGTGATTAGGATGGTAGTGAAGTGGTAGTAGAAAAATTTGGTAGTATGAATATCCCACCTCTTGTTTTATTGTTGATTTGTTTTGTGATGCAGGATATGGGTTTTAGTCTCTTTGATTAGTGTTGGATTGTTGTTCCTTTGTCCAGAACATATTCATAATCTACAGCTCTTTAGTGTGTGCCATATTTTTTTGTTATTCTGTAATAGTTATTTTCATTTTGATCACTTTGGTTATTGCTGAGTTGAGTTTTGTCAAGTTTTAAGTGTTTGTTTATGCTTGTCTGCTACCATTTGCATGTATTAAGTCGTTTCTTCTAGAATCTGAATGTGTTACTCCATCTAGATCTCTTCTTTCTTACCTCATTCCGGTATGTAGTTTTTGTCTTTTCTTCCTCTTGAATAATTTTTCATTGATGTTTATGTTGTATTCTGAATTTTCGTTTGTTACTAAAAGTAGAAGAATTAGTCTCACCCTGTTATTCTGATCAATAGGAATGCATTGTTAACTGGCTTCACAATTTGTTTTGTACTCTGAATTTTAATGTATTGTTTTTTCTTTATATTAATAAGGAGACCTTCTCACGTTCTCATATTACTCTTTAAATCAAAGCTGGATTTTTCACCACCTTTTGTCATTTATTTATCTAAAATAATTTGCTCTTTTTAGATAAATAAATTTGTCATTAGATCCTTTGGTACTATGTTAATCACTTAAGTACGATTGAGATGTTTTGAAACATCCTCATTTTTTCTAAAAATAATTCTTATAAGTTTTGTTTTTTTTTTTGGCTTTTCAAAAACCCGAAAACCGATCCAATCCAAACCGAACAAAATTGGAACGGATTGGATCGGATTTGAGAAAAAATTCAAACCGATCGGATGATGTAATGACCAAACCAAAGGAATTGGATCAGATGGTTTTTTGCTTCAAAACCGATCCAATTCAGACCGCGAACACTCCTACATCATGCGTAGTAAGAGAACAGATCCAGTTGCAATCCTCGTTCAATCATCACTATGATCAAGCTGTTACGAGCAGCAGAAGGAAGAGGGGAGCTCCGATGTGGGCTAAGGATTTTATAGTTTATTTGTAGTTGTATTTTAGTAGCTGTTGTATTTCAGTAGCCGAGTTTCTGTATTGTAATATTGTATAAGGGGTATAATAGTCATATGGTGTTAGTGAGTTGGCATTTAGTTGGGAAGTGATGCCATGTGTCCATTGTATGGAATGCATGCGGTTAGTTAGTTGAAAGGAGATATAAGGTCAATTGTAAACAGAGGAAACCCATTCTGAATAATATACATTCTTGTGAATTCTTTTCAAATTCTTCTATTGCTCCTTTGTAGGGTTCATACCCTTAACATTGGTGCTTTCATATTGTTGTTCTCACACCATTTGATAATGAGAATCCAAGAGCTAGCTGAAGATTTAGCCTCTTTCCAGACGCGAGTTGATCGAAGTTTGGAGGACTTGCAGCAGCGTTCTGTCGATCAGCAAACCCAGTTCGTGAACCTCAGCAATCAGCTTCAACAGATCCATGCAGCGATTATGGGTGTTGAATCTCGCATGAATAATCATTTCATGCCAGGAACTTCGACCAATGCAGTTTCAAGTGGTCTCGATCATGGAGGACAGAATCAATTCAGGTTTGATCCTTCTGATTCGCGAAATGTGATGCGTTCTGTTAAAATGGAATTACCTTCTTTTGATGGAAGGGATCCAGTGCCTTGAATTTTTCGAACGGAGCTGTATTTTGGGTTGCATCAAATACCAGATACTCTCAAGGTGCGTTTAGCAGGTATGAAAATGGAGGGAATGGCGGGTCCTTGGTTTCAATGGTTTTTTAATGGAGGCACGATTCATGTGTGGGAGGATTTCAAAGTTGCTTTAAAACAACGTTTCGGTGGCACTACATATACTGACCTCAGAGGTGTGCTATCCAAATTGACTCAGGAGGGTGCTCTTACTGATTACATTCGCAGTTTTGAAGCCTTGATTAATCAGGTAACCGAGTTTTCTGATGCGATTTTGATGAGTTTTTTTGTTTCTGGTTTGCAAGCTGAATTAAGAAGAGCAATCCAACTACATAAACTCACTTCCTTGCATCAAGCCATGCAGTTAGCCTTAACATATGAAGCTCATTTCTCTGAAGCCTCTATTTCGTGGCGCAAATCGCGCCGTTCCTGGCGCAAATCACGCCGGGAACAGTGGGT
This sequence comes from Gastrolobium villosum, assembly GCA_032173675.1. Taxonomy (NCBI): domain Eukaryota; kingdom Viridiplantae; phylum Streptophyta; class Magnoliopsida; order Fabales; family Fabaceae; genus Gastrolobium; species Gastrolobium villosum. The sequence continues at coordinate 49,465 of JAVKPL010016305.1, read as the reverse complement.
TCAGCATCATGTTTTTTAAAAAAATGCATAACTTGAGCTACGGTGCTCCAAATTGAGCACGATTTGAATCCACGTGAAGCTAAAGAGAAAATCTATGACATACTAAGAGATGAAAGACATTTGTGAGGCATGAAATTGTTGGAGTAAATAAAATTGTTAAGGCCTTTAGTGTTTAAAAATGAAATGAATGAGTCTTTGCTATGTTGGTTTATGTGAACCACTTAGCAACCTTTAAACGAAAGTTTCTTGGTATTAGGCTATAGTATTAATAATTCCGCATGATGTTTTGAGTTATAATCACAGTTATTTTAAAGCTATAAACGATATTAAAAAGGAAAAAGTTTTTCCGTAAATTCAAATAACTAATGTGATTGTAATTGCGCTTAATATCATAATTAATGTTAACAATACCGGTGTACAACGGGATATTACACTCATATTGATTCATTTGAAGAATTTCCTTCCACTTGCATTAACCCCCTATAATGGTAGCCATCTCTTGAAGTATGTCAAAAAATTCTTGAATCTTTTTGTGATGTTTTGCAACCTTCACAAGTGTCAATTGTAACTGATGAGCAAAACAATGAATATATAATACATATTTGTTGTCTGCTAAAATCAAACTCTTAAGCCCTTTGAATTCACCCCGCATATTACTAGCACCATCATATCCTTGATTATGACATTTAGACAAACTTAAACCAAGTTTAGAAAATAGCCCATCAACCGCTGCTTTCAGTGATTGTGCAGTAGTATCTGAAACATGAATTATGCCAATAAAACATTCAACAATGGACCTTTTTTGTTTACATACCGAAGTACAACTGTCATGTGTTCTTTAATTGCAACATCATGAGTTTCATCAACTAGCAAGGATAAATAATCATAGCCAAGATCATTAATTATTGCTTTAATAGTCAAATTAGCACAAGCTTGAACAAGATCTTTCTGAATTTTTGGTGAAGTCAATTTGTGATTATTTGGTGCTTTTTGTAAGACCACATGACTCATTTTTTATTTGGCCTAGTATAAAACTTTAGAGCTTGAAGAAATAAACCTTGTTGATTTGAACTTTCAGATTCATCATGTCCCCAAAAAGGCTTACCATTTTATAATAGGTATCTAGCACAATCTAAAGAAGCTTTCAGTCGAATACGATAATCAATTCTTTGTTGTTCAGAAATATTTGAAAAGGCAATATCAATATGTTGCTTTTGCTTCATCAAATCTTGACCAGCTTGATAACATCTATTATGAACACTCCTATGATCTTCAACATGAACATTCATTCTATCATTCTTCAACAAATTTTTGAACCCCACATCGACAAATGCTTCCTGTGTCAAACCACTAACTCCAACCTCCATATCAAATAGATAACAATACAAGAAAAAATAAGCATATTGTGTGATAACTCTCTAGTGGAGAGTTATTCTCAGGCTTTATTAACATGATTTGGTGTTATATTATATCATAATTCCCTTAGAATTGCATGATATTAGCATCAATCTTATCTCTTTATGATTTGATTGAGAAATGTGCTAAGTGTTGATATTTCATATTATTTCGAGTGCTAGAGCAAGTCACTGTCTTTGTTATTTTTGTTGCAGATCAAATCCGTAACTCTAAATAACAGAGCTATAGCAATCATGCTTAAGTGAAACTGTGCATTGCTGGTGCAAGAAATAACTAACTTTTGAAATTCAAATCCTAACATAAAGATAAGACCTCTGCAGCACTGAGTCAGGATAAAGAAAGTTCGCAAGATAAAGGATAAACACATATCACTTCAAGTCCCAAGATCTTAGCTAATAGAAGTTCAAATCAAGAAGTTATGCAAGATAAAGGATAAGTACATATCAATTCAAATCCCAAGATCTTAGCTAACAAGAAGATTAAATCAAGAAGTTGTTCAAGATTAAAGGATAAACATTTATCATATTCAGAAGCCAATTGTTAGGGTTAACTACTTGAAGCCTAAGTCCACACTGCCTATAAAAAGAATATCCTACACACTTCCAAAGAGAGCTTAAAAGTGGTGAACCACTTAGAGGATTTTGAGGCCAAGTTGAGAGAGATCCAACGAAGTGAACGGTGAGGCTAGGGTTTAGTAGAGAGATCATTAGATTCGGTTGATCCCTACTCTACTTTGATGGTTGAAATACGGTGGATGGTGGCGGAGCCCAAGGTTGCCGTGAGAGCAGAGCTACAGCAACGTCCCTGTTTATTTTATCTCAGTTCTATGGAGTCTCTATCATTCTTTATTGTTTCTTGTTACTCAAGTATGAGCTAAATTGTCTTTGATTGGGTGAAAGAGTACCCATATTATGATGTAATCAATTTGCCTAAACTTTGCTATGTAATTTTCCATTAAGTTGTATAACAAAGTGTTAAATTATCTCAATCTTATAAACTCATCGAGAAAGAGTTGAGAGTAACATGGGGTTTGGGCTATAGAGATATAGAACAACCTTGAAAGTTACTAAATATTGTGGTTCAGCTAATTAAAATTAGTTAATAGTGGGTAGAGAGATTATCCACACTACAAAATCGCAAAGAACTAACACTTAATGGTTATAACTATGAAGCATATAGATATGAGGATTAGTATACATGTATTGTTGGTGAGAGCCCTTGCATGCATGAGTGTTCTAATTACTGACTGGATAATTGCTATAGCATCGTTACTGCATTATGGTGAAATTACAATATATTAGGAAAATTGATCCCAATCTACCTTTTGAATACTTGAAACCTATCTTTTATTGTATTTTCTTAAGTAATCAGTAGTTTAACCTTAGTTTAATATTTGTTTAATAGTTTAGTTATTAGTTTTACTCTTATTTCTCAAATATTATTGTTACTCTTATTGCTTCACATATAGTCGTAGCTTAACTTAATCTCCGTGGATATGATACTTATAATTGATTGTGAATTTGCACAACATTGTGATACACTTATACTCCAACCAAGAACCAAATTCTTCATACCACTTAGGATTGAATCTACTCATTTTTCCATACATTTCCGTTTGATGGAATGGTTTAAGAATTTGTTCAGTTGACCCCTTGAGCAAATAAACTCTGAATATCCTCTCTCTATAGGATTTGATGTCATTGAATAAATTGAAGGTCTTTCCCAAATCCGCTTCAAGATTTTCTATAAACATTTTGTCTCTGAGGTTGATAGGGTTCTTGGACAATTGGAACTGAAATACTATTTGAAACTTGTTCACTTTGAGATTCGGGTTTTGTATTTGTGGGTTTTAGACGCTTGAAATAAGATTGCATCCCTGACAAATCATAATTTATACTTGAATCAATTATACTCATTATGTTATTAAACAATTACAACCTAAAAATCCAAAAGTAAATATCAATTATACTATTGTTGCTATTAAAACAGTTATAACAAATAAATAAATGTAAAAAGTTACCTTTTATTGAGACTTGTCGAATTACTATGAACCCACAATTGTTTGTGCTCTCAATGTTTCAACATCATGATCCAATTTTTGCTTCCACTTCAAAAGTAAAGCTTTGCAAAATCAACCAAAGTTATCTTATATTACAATCAAAATTAAATCAATTAGAGAATCAACAACCAATCATGATTAAAACATTACCCAGAAGAATTGAAATTTCTGAAATAACTCCAACTAACTATCAGACCAAAGGCCCCTTGCCCATTTGTTCATTGTAAAATAAAATGCTCCTTAACAATGAAAAAGACAAAAATCCTCTGACCACGTATGCAACTAGCTTTCCAAGCAATGACTTTTGAATCTTCTTACTTCTAATAGACATTCCATGCCTCTACAGACCTAGCCCCCTCCAAAATCCACTCATCCAAGAACATAAAACTTACTAAGAGCTCAATTTGAGATCTCAATTAATTGAATTTGGAAGGGGAAAAATGATTTTTATGGAATAGTGCCATAGGAAAAGGCTATCATTATCAATGTTTCATATCTCACAATTCAGCATCCCAAATTATATTATATTAGTAAATACCATAAAGAACATGTTAAAAGACAGATGAAATTGATGAACTCTAAGACAATCACCCTTTGCTATCTCTCATAACATCTCCTTGTGTCCAACATCCCAATACGACACACAACACAACTAAGAAACATTCATTTTCATTGGATTGCAAAATTTGATTTCCCAGTGCTAAATGCTAGTGATTTAGTTGATGATTGTAAAAACAAGATAGTAAGAAAATATAGAAATAGGGAATGAATAAGGAAGATGAAAATTGAATAAAGTGGAGAAAGAACTAACCTTCATAAGAAAAAGAAACCATTTAGGAGGAAACACTGTCCATTTCGCACCAAAAGCTTCCTCGACCTAAGACGTAGAACAACAACGTGATGAAGGCAACAAGCCTCTCTGAAACCCTACAACCATAGAAGACATGCTACCTGTAAGAACCCGCACCGTTAATTAAGGTAATTAGTGAATTAATTATGATAATTAGGAAATGATTCCATAATTGACCTTAATAATTATTATTGGGCTTAAATAATTATATTGAGTGAGTAAAAATGCTGAAAGTCGCTTTTCGGAAATAAAAAAAATGCAGATACCGGTTCTGCTACCCGGTATAAATGCGTACCGAAAAAGTATCCCGGAAAATTATAACGAATGCATGATAATTACTAGAATATTATGTAGGACTTGTAAAACGAGTTTCAAGTCAAAATAATGTAATCTGATGCCAGAACTGATACTGGCTATCGAAAAGAACGTACCGGAAAGGTGCTCCGAAAAATAAAATAAAAATATGAAAAATCTTAGAAAAATGTGTAGGTTTAGATTCCAAAATTTGGGATCAATATCTTTTGCGTTGCTATTAAGGCTAATACTGCGCTTAAGTGACCAATTGCCTATTTATACTACCACTTAGGGCACAAAACCCTAGGCAGTAGTATTCCTTACGTGAAGTGTGGGCTGTGTGCTGATGAACATTGTTCCATTGCTCCATTCTTCCACCTTGTGAGCCTTGTGACCATTCCTTTCTTGCTCTTCATAGTTTCATCATCATAAACACCTTGAGGTAGTGTGCTTGTGCTGGTGGGGGGGGGGGGGGAGGGTGAGGAGTGACCTTGGGGGAGAGTGTCCAGCCATGGTGAGTTGGTGTTGGGGCTGAGTTCTTGGTGTGAGAATAGTGGAAGCCATGATCATGGCATTTTAAGGTCCAAGAAGCCACCTTTGTGGATAAAGAACCAACCTTGATAGTTCATTTTCGTTCTGGACCAAGGTCAGAACTTGAGGGGTCTATTTGGGAGCTCCAAGAGCCATTGTTGCTCTGTTTTAAGCTTTGGTAAGTGCATCAACCTTTGAACTTGTGTTTAGATGCTTAAAAATGGAACCTTGATGCATGTATTGAACTAAGTTGATAACTTAAGGGTGGGGTAGGTTAAACACACCTTGAAATGCATGTTTAAGTGTCTATAATCGGTTAAAAGTGAGATCTTTGGGCTGGATATTCACGAAATGCAGAAACTGCATTCTGTCGTGAGATATCCGGATATTTGTCGAGCAGATATCCGGATATCAGTATCCGGATATGGTATCCGGATATTCATATCCGGATATGGTATCCGGATATTCATATTCAGATGTGGGAACTGGGTATCCGGATATGGTATATCCGGATATGGTCAGTGTGATATCCGGATATGGCATATCCGGATATGTCCCTTGTAATATCCGGATATCCCGGGATTTCGCAGAACAGTAGCTGTGCTGTGTGAACAGTAAGCTATTGGGGGTTTGTGGACCTAGATTAAGGAAGTTGAAATTATGTAATTAATGAACTAATTAAGAATCACATGATTAAGGGCTTATGGCTTTGTTGGAAGCCTTAAGACTTAAAACGTAAAGGAAAGGCGTGGTCTTTAAGTTGTATGCTTGTGTTGCATAATTAATGATATATTATTGGTCCATATCAGATTGTGATACTGCTGTGTTTGGACTTAAGAGTGGTTGGACTCTTGGCTTGGATAGCTAGTTTGCAAGGTAAGCTTTCGTGTCCTCGGTTTAGCCATTTTGTGGTTCCACCATGTCCCATGGGGAGGTGGTTTATGCATGCTGTGTTACATGCTTTGATGATTTGGAAATGCTGTTGAGCTATTATATGCAATGTGCTTTTATGATATGCATGTGGTGTCCACCTATACGGTAAGCCTGAGTATGTAGTACATACAAGATGGTGAGGCTGTGGGTGAGGTGCAAGCGGTGTTCCTTGTACTTATGTGGGTATAGACGTATCCCTGCATTTCTCTGGCCAGTAGATTTTATAAACACACATGACATGATTATCTGCTGCATTGCATAGTTTTGGAACTTATATTGTAAATACTGTTTTTGAACTTATATTACACATGTAAGTGAGCTTGGGGTGGAAGATCCTTGAGGACCCCTTGCCTTACTGAGATTTCTTGTTTAGAGATCTCACCCCACGTTTGGAGACGCTTATTTCAGGATCAGGTAATGTTGAGGGCTTAGGTGGCAGGAGGCCAGAGCTGAGTTGACTTTTATGATATGCTGACATGCTGGATGTTGACTGTTGTTATGTTTTCCGCTTTGATTATGATATTATGTTGAGACTGTATTTGGGGCTTTGTTGCCTTATTCGGTGAGCATGGGGTTTGTCCATGCCACATAGACTTGTTATTGTCTTTTATTTGAAGTTGTAATTAAAGTATCAGGATTTTGACCGAGGCTATGTGTTGTAGTCCTGTGGCTTTAGATACTCATATTATATCTAGATATGAGGTATTTCAGTTAGTTGTCTTGCAATTTACATACAGGCAGTATTTTATGAAATTGATTAAGTAATCAAGTTGGTTAAGTTTAATGACGTCATAATTGAATTAAAGAAAAAGTTATTCCGCATTTTAATTAAGCGTGGCTTAATACGATAGTATGTTAACAATCCGGGTTAACACGGGCTGTTACACTACCTTCACGCCTTCCATTTCTGGAGGAGAATGGGAGAATCAGAGAGAGAGATCTCACCTTCGCCGGTCGATGATGTGAGGAGAATGAGGAGAACTGGAGAAGGAAAAGCGGGGATGGTTTACAGAAGGAAGAGTGTCTTCATGTTTTTTTTTTTCACCTTTGGTATTTCACCTTTAGCTAATTATCCCATCTGTAAAATATATAAAAAAATTTAATTACTTGCAAAAGTTATTATCTGCATTTGCGATCAGTGACAATAATTTTGGTCCCTACATTGTGCTCTCATTCTCACAATTACTGATATGGATAAACCATACATAGGCCCACAAAGGGATAAAGTTCAGAATAGGCCTAAAACATACAGGCCCTATGAAATGCGCAATGTCTCCATCGCGCATAAAGACCCGAAGGTGCAATGGCCTCATTGCGCCTAACCGCCATATATGACTTGAGAACTAAGGAAAGATCCTGTAACAAACAAAGATCCACCGCACCATAAGCCAATACACGAAAGACAGCTCTAGCTTGCTACCACTCTAAGAAGGCAGCCCATCATATAGTGTTATAGCCAGAAAGACACCAGCTGAGATAAGATAAGTCTGCAGCCCATGAACAGCCAATCAAAAGGCATACTGTCTACCAAAGGCGGCATAAGACTTGCTATATAAACAAAGGGTGTACACCCAGGTATGATTATCTAATTCTAGTAAGAATATAACATAAGTCTAACATTGATACTGACTTAAGTGTCATAGTGTCGTTGCAGGTACCCCTAACTAGAGCCATCGCGCCAAGGGAGCTCAACACCACTTCACCGCATAACAGAGATCATCAACCCACGAAACACTTCACCTAACCCAAAATCTTCACTATTCAACCGTGTGCGATTTAGCCCAGTCCACTTTGGCGAGCTCATATTCTACTCAAGAGCTCATGTTGGTGAGTAGTGAAATTGGCATTTGCATTAAAATATTCATATATTGGAAAAGTGAAAGTGTTGAAGAAATGGCCAAAAAGAGAAGAGAATGTGGTCCAAATCCCAAAACTAATTAAGCCCCCTTTTCGCCGCCCCAAAAGATACGTGATTGGAGCTTGATGGATATTGTTCTCATTATATTCCCAAATGTTCTCTTGTTTATGCATAGGTTGTTAGTTGCCGGCCATTAAGAATTGACACTCAGAATGTTCGCAGCCAAATATAACGTATATATATTAAGTTTTAGAGTAATGTTATTTAACTACTTAAAATTTAATCAGAAAAAATATATATTTCTTTTGCATATTATTGAGTTTTTAATAATTAATATATATATAGAGAGAGGAGAGATAGGGAGAAATATTTCTCCTGCCATATAAAATATAATTATCTTCAGCAATTTCAAAATTATGTCATTTTAGGGATTGAGATGATTAATGAAAGATGTTTTAGAAATTTTATTTGTTATTTTGTTATATGAATTTGATCAAAACTCCCTTCATTAATTCTCTCAACCCTCAAAATGATATAATTTTAGGATTGTTGGAAAACGATAAATCCATATATATATATATATATATATATATATATTTAAGTTATTGAACAAGTAATGCTCGCAGATTAGGGTTATTTGATTTCGTCATCCATTTTTAGTTCAATTGAAACTTGTTTCTATGGCCTTTAAAAAATGAAAAGTTGTATTTGAAAAATCAATTATGATTTAAACTAAGTTGATTTGTTCAAAGCGACAACCAATTTTAATGCCTAATAATTCATATGATAAAATAGATGTGTCATTAGATCAAGAATATATATTAGATCATACGCAAGGGTGAGATTACAAAATCTTAAGTGGAGTACTATCTTAAAAAAATAGATGAAACTTGTTTAGATTTTACAAAAATATCTACCTAAGAAATTATGTATTTACTCAAATATTTTTTTGGGAGGCTTTAATTGTATTATTGCTCCTCACCCCTACACAATTAAGTGTGATCGTGACCGTAAGTGAATTCATAACTTTATTTGTTAATAAAAATTGATTTAATTAGTAAGCTAAAATAATGTCAATAAAAAATTTGAGTTTGATTTTGGCTGGTATAATTTTTCATTAATAAGCTATCTGTAAATATAATTCATAATTGTCAGCCTTAATAAAAAATTGTGTCATGTTTGTAACTTGTAAGAATCAACACAATTACATACATAATCAACAATAGAGAAAAGAACAAGGGAAGAAAAGCAGAAGTTACAATTTACTCTGATTTAGCTCAATATAGGGCTACGTGGAGCATGTCTATCACTATATTATTCTTACCTCACTTGGTACAATGCACTCAATTACAAGATAATATAATAAATAAATTTAGAAAATCATGCATGTAACCGGATTAACTATTATTGAGCCTAAACCCAAATTATTAAAGAAAAAAATTATAAAGAAATTGAGGGTTTATATCAATATATATAGGCCTCTACGAGAACGTAGGCGTTGCCCCTGCATATTCCTTCGTCCGCTGGGATGACACCTCAAACCCTTATTAACTTTATATACGTCAAGGAAACATCAGTTATTGACCAGATGCTAAGTTGGAATCATACTTAACAATGTTATAATTTTGAATGAGATTTTTTTTTTCCCTAAAATTATTTTATACAAATAATTACCACTTTATCTTGACCTTATATATATATAAACAGGCCCATTCACTGGACCAAGTTTTTATTTTTGTCTAAAATTATGTGAATATGATATCCGATTAATAAAAGTTAATTTTGAAAACTAATTCATGTAAATTAATTAAAATCGTACTATTAATAAACTAAATATCAATATATCGTTTACCTTCAAAAGAAAAAACTACAAATAAAACTAAAAGAGACGAATGAGAAAGTGTAACATGACATATAGATATTCTTTATGCGAGTTTTTGACGTTTGAGCAGCATTTTTCGTATTTCAATGGTTGCAAATTGCATAAAGTAAGATAAGAGTTCAATCTAAGCAACGTATCGTGTCGAATAATCTCCGTAACTTTTCCATTCACGGGGCTAAAATGAGCATTCATGGTGTTATTCTTGTCACGGGGGCAAAAGAAACATGTTTTCTACGGAAGTCAAAACCATACACATCACCAAGCAATACAAAATTACAAACACAAATTCAGAAGCGAATGAACTAGGCCTAAGTGTCAAAGGGTGGCACATGGTGGTTGTTAACTAAAGTATAATTACTTCGGTGGGGGAGGTATAATTTGAAAAAGAATGCGTTTCTTTTCCTTGTCTTGTTTTTGTTTCAATGACTTCGTCTACGCTTCGCTTTCTAAGTGGTTCGGCGGCCATGGACCGAAAATCACGCGGACACATGTCATAGCTTATATATACCACAACACAATGCTTAATCATTTGCTATTTTAATATGAAAACAATTTTCTATATACCATGTATTTTCCAGCCTTGTCATTATCAATGGTAAAATCACGGAGGGATTATGATCTACCCTCCCTCAAATTCATATAAACCTAATTACAATTTTTTTTTTTTTTTTCATATAAACCTTTCTTTTAGGAATAGGTTATATTTATAACTTTTTTTTTACAAACTACACTGTGTACTATAAGTAGTACATGCTCAAGTAGTATGTATTATCCACAGTTAGGGGTGGTAAAGACATACGAGTCGTTTAATAAAAGTCGTTACCCCACTTTATGCTCGTTTAATAAAAAGGCCGAGTCGAAGCCGGGACCTCCCAGGCCATCTACTTGTAATAACTCTCTCTTTCATCAATTTATTTCACCCCCTGAGCCAAATTAGCCCTTCAAATTCATATAAACCTAATTACAAAAAAGAACAAAAAAATTCATATAAACCTTTCTTTTAGGAATAGGTTATATTTATAATGTTTTTTTTACAAACTACATTGTGTACTACAAGTAGTACATGCTCAAGTAGTATGTATTATCCACAGTATATACTTTAATTTGTAAATAAAAAATTTGTAAATATAATATTGTTATTCTTTTGAACCTCGTTCAGATTTAAGAGAAAAAAATGTTATAAAGTTCGCCCCCTTTAAGCTCAGGTTTCCAGCTTTCGTCTTTATTGTTTCTTATATACAAAAAAAAAACTTGAAAAGTTCTTCAAATATATATTGGATCATTGTCGTGTTAACATGCCCAAGTTAATGTGAATTTTGCTTTCTTCACCCCCTTTAACAAAATGTTATGACCCGTCTTTGCTTATGGAGTGACAATTCGGGTTGGTGAGTTGTGTTTGGGTCGACATGAATGTGAATTCCGTTAATACGAGCACAACATGAATAATTATTCATGTCAAAAGCTTCAATATTAACATAACCTGTTTAGTACATAGGTTGACATTAAATGATACGAATAACTCTTCACTATTACTTTTTGAATGAAAATTACTCAAGTAACCTCAAATTAATAAATAAAAATAAGGTAAGTGAGAATAAATATGTAATTATATAATTATTCAATTTAAACAGATTGACAAGAACACAAATACGAAAAATTGTATGTTATGTACATGTCATGTTCAAAATTGTCTCCTGTCTTCTTATGCTTTTAGGCTAATGTATCTATTAGGAAAGGAAAAATAATTTGTCTTTTTAAAGAATATAAATTTATATTATTTCACCTCCTCATAATTATGTATCCAGGGAATACATAGTTATTATATTAAAGTTATTTTTTCTCTCTTCAAAATCTTTTCAAAAACTTGTTGGCTGACGTAAAGAAAGAAAAAAAAAGTAACTTTCATATTATAACTATGTATTCTCCGGAGTACATAGTTATAAGGGATTAAATGACAAAAACTTATATCCTTTTAAAGGACACACACTAAACCCGGCCATTAAGAAATACGTTATTAGGAATTCCATTATATATATAAATATTTATTTATATTTAAGACCATGTTACATGTTAAATTAAAAAAATTCTTTAAATATAAAAATAGTATTCTACAAATTAACATTTACTTTTAAAAGAGAAAAGTGTTTTAAAATATCTCAAAGTTTGATACATTCACAATCAGCCATGTAAATTATAAAACCTTTTCATTTAATCGTTTTTTCTTTGTAGAATTTTTGTTTAATTTTTTTATACCAACTTTAATTACCTTTTGAGGCAAGTAGGATCCCGTGGATATCCTTATAAGCTTTGACTCTTTGAGCCGGATATTTTTCGTTTAATCTTGAAACTATAATAATTTATACAATGAATTTTTCTTTAACTTTTCGTTGAAGTGTTGAACGAAGGAAGGACGTACGTAATATAATTAGAATCCTCCATCTACCTACATTTTTGTTCGGTCACATTAAATTAATTTTTATTCTTTTATATATTTATTATTTCACTATAAATTAAGAAAAAAAAATCTTCAAATTTCGTATTGTCAAATGGTACCAAACCTCTTCCATGGTGTCAACAGAGCCGCCCGAAGTGAGTTCCACTGAGAACCTTATTTTTTATTTCTATTGTTAGATATTTTTAAATTTTGAAAATTAAATATAGTTAACTAAAAAATGGAAATGATCAAGATTAAAATAGGTGGCTAGGATATATTGTTACGTCAGCAAATCGTTAAATACAATAACGTGACTCTCACAACCATTAGCAAATTTATAGAAATTGAATGGAAATATTTAATTATAGTCATAATTGTTATAATTTAGAAATTAAATATAAATATTTTATAGTTTAGATGACTATTTCCAAGCAGGTGGTTATAGTTTAAGAGCCGAGGATGCATCTTTTCCTAAAAAAAATTTCTCTCCTCTTATGTGTATTGCTCTCATTGATGAGATGCACTGAATCTTGGTATAACACTAGTGTCAAAGATTTATTCTTAAAGGAGATGGTTTTTTCTGCTCCAAGAACATGTCTTAGGTGGGTAGAAAAAGATAAAAATAAAACTACTTCAATCGAGGAATTATAAAACAGAAAATAAAAATACTTCTATTCCTGAATGCAAAATAATAATATCATTCAAGCTTTCAATAATCTTTAATTTTTTTTTTGTTTTAGATTATATCCGTAAGCCATTAGGATTGATTTAGTGATTAGGGATTTGAGTAGTTTATATTAGGTTATGTATTCAATTTTCATCGATGTATAAGGAAAAAAAAAAGTTACATTTGCTAAAACCATTTTACATTATTACTCTTCAATTTGACGTATATGTTTTCATAGATACATGCAACGATTAAGTAAGTACTATAATTTCACTGTAATTTAAGTTAGATATAATAGTGGGCTGAAGGGATTGACGATTGATCGCCATGACTTGTACTAGTCTCAAGTGATGGATATTCTTGTAGAATGTATATGATCATAAAAGGTGAAGTTGATCCTCTATTGTCGGTTTTAAGCTTTATTTGAGATAGACCTTTGATCCACCACCCCCATTACACAAATCACATCATTAGTGGTTGTTAACTATTTGATTGGTTACCTAACGTGAGATGTTAACTAAAATTTAGCCAAGTGGTTCAGACTAATTGTCCTTTCAAACCACTAGTAAGTTTTATCCAATATTAATTGAAGAGCCTCATATAACTATTTGACGTAATGCATTTGAGTTTTCTTTGTCAATTATTAGTCTAATCTCCAACCATCTCACGTGAAAAACTTTGGTATTATGGTACTCTCTGATTGAGACTGGCGAATTAACACTCAAATTAACCATGTATATATCATTCGTTGGGAAATGTAATCTCGAGCTTAAGCATTGGTTTGCATACACGTATTGATTTATTTAGAAGCTTTAAGCAATAACTTGTTGACCAATGGGCGAGGCTAAATGTGATCACCGTTCCCATATATGTACGCAAAGCTACTAAAAATGAAAATAAAAAGTAATCGTAGGTTGTAGAAGAATAATGGAGGGTTCAAGAAAACATATTATGGTTGAATTTGCAAGTAAATGTGCTTATACATAAATAATACGTGCAATCTTCCGTTCTCACCCGTTTTAAATGCTTGAGCACATGGAGGGGTCTTTGTTTCTAAATTTTCTTTATTAAATGAATGGCCAGCAGGAGGGAGAAACGAATTAATAATATTTAAACTTATCAATCTACTTTTTCCTTTTAATTAAATAATTTTGATGTTATATCCTATATATAAAACACTTTTGAGGGTACAAAGGTGACTTGCATATTGCATATATCTTTCGCGGTTCTGTTGTGGTTTCCTTGCTTGTTTGAATAAACTATACGTAATACTACCTAAGTATAAGTGTAATATAAATAATTAGCATATTCGCATAACCATATATATATATATATATATATTAATTGTTTATTATGAGCGTGTCAATGAAGATACCAGAGGAGACCAATGTTCAGGAGAATCAGACACTTAATAGAAGCTACAGGATGTACATATATATATGGAATTAAAAATGCATAGGTTGCTATTTACCAAAAAAAAAATGCATAGGCTGCTAGTATTTTGCCGGTTTTATTTTATTTTATTATATTGATTTTTGTAATTCACCTAATGCAAGGTATTTTTATCAAGAGGTAAAGCTAGTGATATTTAATTTTAGTGTCAAAATAAAAATCTTTATATAAATAGGGTATTGGCCTTTTGACACAGTATACAGGAATGTATTCACCTGCATGGGTTGGTCTAGCGGTGGTTGGCTAAGCCTTAAGACTTACTCATGTCAATGAAATGTGAAAGATTTGATACTTGTAGTCGTCCATTTGGAGATAGGTATTACCGTCAACAAACGCACACCCTTAAATGATTGCACATTTTTTCACCATTTTATTAAAATAAAAGAAAAAGGAATATATCCACCAACTTGCACGTAGTTTTTTTTCTTTCTAGCCTATTAAAATAGTTGTGTCATTGTTTTGGATATTTTACTTTCTAATTCTATAATCTCTCATAAAGATTAGTATTAAATATAATGTCTATCGAATCTCTCACATTATGTGCCAAGAGTGTAAGCAATTAAAAATAAAAATAAAAATGAATTTAGTTGATATTCAATTACTTACAAAAGGGTATAAGACTATTATTTGAGAATGTGATTACAAGCATTAAATTCATTTTTAAAAAAGTTTATTGACTAAAAACAAATAAACATTTTATTGGAAGCTAATATTTCCTACTAAATGCAAACTACTTAAAAATTTGCTCTAGGCAGCATGTATACAGCTACTTTGCCTTAAGTTTTAACTCAAAATTGGCAGTGGTAGCTAGCATCAAATTTCATTCTTAAGTGTCATCACTGATCACCCCCTTCTCATTCAAAACATAAGTACTACCTTGCTATTTATGGCTATCACACTCTGACACTTCATACAATTTTTTAACTTAAAAGATTGACCAACTTAAACCTTTTGACCCACCTGGTTCACTTCGACTACTATACCAATTCTTTGTCCTTTTTTACCTGAACCCATTATACCAATTGCAGCATGAATAGCTCTTCTCTCCCTTTTGCATTAATTTATCAGAATCCACATTTAGTTTATTAATTTCAAATTTATATATAGTAATGGCATCCACATGTTTGCTGAACTTTATTTTAATAATGTTATCTTATACCCTTTTTATTATTGTTTTTATACTGCATATTGAGCAATTAATCTGCATGGATAAAACTAAAACACTATCTAATTAAGTTTCATTTCATGAACAAATTAATAAACACAAATTTATCAACATGTTAACTAGGATTGGTATAATACAGATTGTCACAGTCATTGATCATGTTCTGTGTATAGTTCCATAACTTGAGCCACATAGAAAAACACAAAGAAAAGGAGACAAAGAGAGGCAGAGAGAGAGAGAGAGAGAGAGAGAGAGAGAGAAGCTATGGACAAAAGTATCAGTCAGACAGTCACCCCAAGTAATTAACCAACAAGGACAAAGGAACCAGGCAGAGCCCTTTTTTCTTCAAGTCTGTGCAATCAATTTTCTTTCCATTAAAATTTACTTCATGCTTATTTGAATAATTCTCTGATGATGTGAATTCCTTACCCTACACAATCATGATCATAAAACATAGAACTTGGTTAGGGTTGACAAAAAAATTTATTAATTTCTTCTTTTCATAAATGTTTTAATAAGCCAATATATTCCAACTGGTTTACCATAGAACCTTCTAGTTGATCATCATCAATCTTCCTAGAAATGATTTCAGTTGTATCCAGGTCTCTTACCTACACATAATAAGGATTAATAACAAGACAAGGGGAAAAAAAGAGAATCTAACCATGAATGGTGAAATAGGGTAGAAGAAATTAAAATCAGATTACAAAAAGGTGAAGAAAAAATTACTCTTTTAAAATACCTTGGGGCTATTGAGAGGAGAACTAGCAGTGTCTTCCAAAGGGTCATCCTCTGATATCTGTTTGGCTCTTATTGCTTTCTTGAAACATAGTTTCTTGGGTGTATTTGGTGATGCACCCTGAAAATGATTGTGATGAGAAAATTTCCATGCAGCTGAAGAAGCAGCATCTGAGACCAAAGAGGAGCCACCAAAACTGGAACAGTGACTTGGCTCTATATCTTTTGAGAAATCTTCAAAGTATGATGTCCATCCACTTTCCTCAGGACCACTTAGGTTTTTGTTGGATTTGCCTCTAGATGAATTCTGAGAATTATGATCCATATTAGTCTTAACAAGAAGAGCTTAGAGTACTATAGCACAATGATATGTAGTACTAGCTAGTGTTTGGGCAGAGGTTGAGAAAACCTTTTTCTAGAGGCATTTATAACCGAAAGGTATGAGTTAAGAATGTAGAAAAAAGGGAACCCATATTGTAGAATCTTGGGGGTGGGCCATAGGAAGTTATAGTTGAAACTGCAACGGAAAACTAAGGCTAGAGAGAGAAAACGTGCTGAGAACAAAAAAGAAAAGAGAGAGAGAGAGGATTGACCTTAATTTGTGGTTCAGAAGGGGTTTTGTTTTAAAATTGGTGGGCATATTCCTTATCAAGACTCGCCTTTCAATCAAACACAATTAAACAGGAGATAGATTCTTGTTTGCCTTCCTAATCAGACGAAGTTCTTGTTGTGAATCAACCGCTTCAGTTATCTGTTACGATGATGATTACTATTTTACTTTACTAACATTTTTATATTATGATTAACGTATTATGAATATTCACATTTTTCTCAATTGGGTTAAGAATCGAGTATTTATAAATCATTATAAAAATTAAATAATTTTTTTTCTAAATTAATTTAACAATTGTTTGATCTAAGAGGATCGTACTCTATGTGGGATCTAGTAATAAGTGATTTCTATGAAGGAGATGATAGTAAGGGTGGCAGATCATTGATACAGTATGCAAGAGACTTAAAGTCAAGGGAGTGTCGGGTGCGTGCATAATATCACAATGAGAGACTAGAGTTTCTTTTTTTTTTTAATAAATTCAAAGATATTCTCCGGTCGTAATCGAAAATTAATCCCTATCGAGTATTGTTGAATCTGCTCTCCCGATAAACTAGAGTTTCAGAAGTGTGTACTTATGGATCGGGATCCTCCAATGTGGACCATGTCATTAATTAATCCGAACTGTTTATTATTTTTAATAATAAATCAACGATTACTTTTCCATTTTCTCTTGTTCTCTCTCCTTTCTATTTACCTATTATTTCTCTCTCTCTTTAATTTACCCTCTCACATTTTTATCTATTCAACATACCCATTCAGAATTAAAAAATCAATTTCTCCTCATCTCCACCTCTGATTCTCGCCTCTTATGTTCAATCCAAGCCATATTTTTGTTGGGAACTCGGTTCCCTCAAACTCGGCTAGGAAGTTTTTTGTGCGGAAGTCAATCAACCAGATTCGGAGCTCGGATCTCGGCAGTACCTCGGCCTGAATATCATCAGGTCGGGAGCGCAGCGAAAAAATCAAAACAAACAGGAGAGAGAAGAAGAACACAACCAGATTTAACATGGAAAACCTTCTCCAATGAAGAAGTAAAAACCACGGGACCTAGTCCAGATCAAAAATCCACTATGAGAATAATGGTTACAATAATCAAATACACCAATGTGGTGGTTAACTCAACCTCTCCAACAATGGTGATAATCAAACTACCCTAGAGATGTTTCTCTCAAACTCTCCCTAGAGATCTCTCAAATGCAAAGCATGAAACTTTTGCTCAAACAATCAAATATTTTCTCTCAAATTTTTCTCAACTCAATCTTCTCTCATATATTTAGCCTCCACCCTAACAATGGGTATTTATAAGAGGTGGAATTAGGGTTAGGGGTATTTTAGGAAAACCCCTCAAATGGGCTTGGGCTTAGCATTGAAGGAGGAAGCCCAACAAATCTCCCCCTCCGACTTCAATGCGTCGGCTTCAGCATCAACCCGGCTCCTTCACAGCAGTCTTCAAATTTTCTTGCTGGAACCGGCTTCGTCATCATGTCGGACCAATTTTGGTCAGTGTGCACCTTGACGAGTTCGAGCTCTCCACCTTCCACCACATCCCGGATCCAGTGATATCTCACATCAATGTGCTTAGTGCGGGAGTGATAGTCGAATTCTTCGCAAGATGGATTGCACTTTGATTGTCACAACTCAGCTCGTACTTGTCTTGTTCATGGCCGAGTTCCATGAGGAACTTCTTCATCCACAGCATCTCTTTGCTTGCCTCAGTCGCGGCAATGTACTCAGCCTCAGTTGTCGAAAGTGCAACATATTTCTGAAGTCTTGATTGCCAAGAGACAGTTCCTCCGGCAAATCTCATCATGTATCCCGTCGTCGACTTCCTTGAGTCGAAATCTCCCCCTAAATCAGAATCCGAGTAGCCTTGCAACTCGGCTTTGCCTTCTCCAAAACGGAGACATAAGTCGGTGGTACCTCGGAGGTACTTGAAGATCCACTTCACTGCTTCCCAGTGCTCTTTGCCGGGGTTTGAAAAATACCGGCTTACCATTCCAACAGCATATGCCAAGTCGGGTCTAGTGCAAACCATTGCATACATCAAGCTTCCGACGGCGGATTGATATGGGACCTTCAGCATCTCGTCTTTGTCTTCATCAGATCTCGGACATTGCTTTTGGTTCAGCTTTATGTGTCCGGCTAGGGGGGTGCTCACTGTTTTGGCTTTGTCCATGCTGAATCTCTTCAATATCTTCTCAATGTACTTCTCTTGACTTAGCCACAGTAGCTTCTTTTGTCTATCTCGGATAATCTTGATTCCGAGTATCTGCTTTGCAGGGCCGAGGTCCTTCATTGCGAAGGACGAGCTTAACGCCTTCTTCAGGGCGGCTATCCTCGATTTGTCTTTCCCTACAATAAGCATGTCGTCAACATATAACAACAATATCAAAAAATCTCTGGTCTCATACCTCTTCACAAATACGCAGTGGTCGGCTTCTGTCTTCTCAAACTTGTGATCAGTCATGAATGATTCAAATTTCTTGTACCACTGCCGAGGTGCTTGCTTCAAGCCATAGAGGCTCTTCTTCAATCGACATACCAAGTCTTTTTGGTCTGGGGCTTGGAACCCCTCAGGTTGTTCCATATAAATCTCTTCTTCTAAATCACCATGAAGGAATGCCGTCTTCACGTCCATTTGTTCCACCTCGAGGTCCATCGAAGCTGCCATAGCTAACACGGTTCGGACCGAGGTCATTTTCACCACAGGAGAAAAAATCTCCTCAAAGTCTACTCCTTTCTTCTGATTGCAGCCTTTCACCACAATCCGGGCTTTGTATCTCGGCTTTTGCCCGTTCTCTTCATTCTTAATCTTGTACACCCATTTATTTTTCAGAGCTCGTCTTCCTTCAGGCAACTCAGTCAGCTCATAAGTCTGATTCTCGTGCAGAGACTTCATCTCGTCTTGCATTGCCTTTTCCCATTCTTCTTTCTCTGAGCTCGTCACAGCCTCATCATAACTCTGAGGCTCACCGTCTTCAGCTACAACGGTGTATTCATCAGATGGGTATCTTGTAGATGGTCTTCTTTCTCGAGTTGGATATCTCGGTTGTTCTTCAGCTTGAGAACCCAGTTCATCATTCTCATCCCGGATCTCATCTTCAACTCGGATCTCATCATCAGCTTCTTGTTGATCATCAATTTCTTCATTTTCTTGATTTTCTCCCCCTGCTTCAGCTCGGACAGGAGGGATGGGTTCTTCACGTCTGACAGAAACCCGGACTTTGGGCTTCGAGATGTCATGAATGGTCTCATCTTCATGAAAGATCACATCTCGGCTTCTCACGATCTTCTTATTGATTGGATCCCAAAGTCGGAACCCGAACTCACAGCTCGGCGAACCAAGATAGATGCATTCTTTTGTCTTTGCATCAAGTTTTGCCCTTTCATCTTTAGGGATATGCACGAAAGCTCGGCATCCAAATACCTTTAATTGATTATAGGCCGCTTTCCGACCTGTCCAGACTTCTTCTGGAATTTCTCCTTCAAGTGGCCGTGATGGTGAGAGGTTGATCAAGTCAACCGCAGTTTTGACGGCTTCTCCCCAGAATGATTTCGGCAATCCGGCATTGGATAGCATACTTCGGACCTTCTCTTCAATAGTCCTGTTCATCCTCTCAGCAAGTCCATTCAATTGTGGAGTCTTGGGGGGCGTCTTCTCAAGTCGGATCCCGGCCGCTCTGCAATATGCATCAAAAGGGCCGCAATACTCACCACCATTATCAGATCGGACCACCTTCAATTTCTTGCCAGTCTCCCTTTCAACCATAGCATGGAATTCTTTAAAGGATTGGAGTACCTGGTCTTTAGTTTTCAACAAATAAACCCACACTTTGCGGGAATGGTCATCAATAAATGAAACAAAATACTGAGCTCCTCCAAGAGATCTTTCTGACATGGAGCAAACATCAGTATGGACGAGGTCAAGAATATACCTGCGTCTTCTGGGCTGATCCGGCTTCACAAAAGAAACCCGGTGCTGCTTTCCAGCTAGGCAATGCGTGCAACTCTCCAACGCTTGGCCTTTCAACCCGGTCAGTAATCCTTTCTTGTGAAGGATCTGGAGCCCTTTCACGCTCATGTGGCCGAGGCGCTTGTGCCATAGCTCCAAGCTCGGTTCATCTCGGACAGAATTGGCTTCTCCGCCATTTATCTTTCCTTGCATCACGTACAAGGAGCCTTCCTTCTTACCTCGGGCCACGACCAAGTTTCCCTTGGCCAGCTTCCATCTAACACTGCCGAAGTAGTTCACTAACCCGGCATCATCAAGTTTGCCTACCGAGATTAGGTTCAATCGCATGTCAGGAACATGCCTTACATCTTTCAATACAAGTCGGCACCCAACATCCGTGGTCAGGGTCACATCACCGACACCAACAATTTTGCTGGTCACCTGATTTCCCATCTTCACAACTCCAAAATCACCACCTCGGTAAGAGGAGAAAAAACCTTTGTGTGGAGTAACGTGGAAGGAGGCACCAGAGTCAACAATCCAGGTGCAATCATCATATGCAACATTCAAATAATTATCCTCACCAAGGAGGAATATCTCGGCATCAGGAGTGGCAGCCACCGCAGTGGTGCTCTTGTCTTCCTCTTCTTGGGAATAATCTGATCCGGCTTTACAGAGCCGTTCTTCTCATCATTCTGCAGGGTCCAGCAGTCCGGCTTCTTATGACCTGTCTTTCCACAGTAAAAGCACTTCAAATCATATTTCGGCTTTGACCGACCTCTGGACTTTCCTCTTCTATCACGATCTCGACCCCGGCTTTTGCTTCTACCCCGGGAGTCGGATTTCCCTTTGTTCTCAGCAACGTTGGCCTCAGACGTGCTCGAACTACCTCGTTCTTTTCTCCTGGATTCTTCGCCCAGGAGGCTGTCTGTCACGACATCCATCTTCAACTTTCCATCTGGAGTCGAATTATTCAAAGTCACCACCAGAGTATCCCAGCTTTCTGGCAGCGAGCTAAACAGCAGCAATGCCTGCAATTCTTCATCAATTTTCATATCAGCTTTTGACAGCTGATTCACAATACCTTTGAAGGTGTTGAGGTGTTCTATCATGCTCATGCCGTCCTTGTATTCTAGCTTCAAGTCGGCGAACCAGGTGTGCTTTATTCCTGGGAGTCTTCTTCTGAATCAAGGACTCCAACTTCGTCCACAACTCATACGCGTTCGTGAACTCAGACACGTGCTCAAAGAGGCTCTTGTCAATATATTTTCTGATCGTAGCTACCGCCTTACGACTCAGAATCTCCCACTCCTTATCGGTTTTGCCTGCCGGTCTCTCATCAAGGATAATGGGCTCATGCAAATCTTTGCAGTAGAGATGATCTTCCATCATCGGTTTCCAATAGGTGAAATTGTCTGCGGTCAGCTTGAACATATCTCCATCATGGGTTATGCCACTGGTCTCCATCTCGTCTCCCTCAGAACCCGTAGAACTCGGGCTCTGATACCACTGTTGGGAACTCGGTTCCCTCAAACTCGGCTAGGAAGCCTTTTGTGCGGAAGTCAATCAACCAGATCCGGAGCTCGGATCTCGGCAGTACCTCGGCCTGTATATCACCAGGTCGGCAGCGCAGCGGAAAAATCAAAAACAGATAGGAGAGAGAGAAGAACACAACCAGATTTTAACGTGGAAAACCTTCTCCAATGAAGAAGTAAAAACCACGGGACCTAGTCCAGATCAAAAATCCACTATGAGAATAATGGTTACAATAATCAAATACACCAATGTGGTGGTTAACACAACCTCTCCAACAATGGTGATAATCAAACTACCCTAGAGATGTTTCTCTCAAACTCTCCCTAGAGATCTCTCAAATGCAAAGCATGAAGCTTTTGCTCAAACAATCAAATATTTTCTCTCAAATTTTTCTCAACTCAATCTTCTCATATCATTAGCCTCCACCCCAACAATGGGTATTTATAGGAGGTGGAAATTAGGGTTAGGGGTATTTTAGTCAAAGGTTCAAATAGTCTAATATTAAGCGCACACCGGTACAATCACAGTGATTAGGATTAGGTTAATTAAATTACGGGCAAATTTTTCTTTTAACATATTCCTTTTCTTTTACATCAATACATTCTCCGTATTTACACTGTGGTAATTTTCGAAATTTACACTGTGGTAATCGATTACCAGGTGGTAATCGATTACCACCTGTCAAAAATGAGGCAGTAGCCAATTTTCTTAATCCTCTGTTCTGGTAATCGATTACCAACTTTGGGTAATCGATTACCTCACATGGTAATCGATTACCAAAGGCCAGTAATCGATTACCAGTGCAGACAGTAGCCAATTTTTCGTCCCCTGTTGCATGGTAATCGATTACCATGCTTGGGTAATCGATTACTATGCAGCAAAATGACAGATTACAGCAGCTTTGAGCCCCAAAAAGGGTGTGTAATCCATCCCTAACCCCTTGGTACTCCACATAACACATAATCATGTCCTAAGGTTGGCTCTAGGCCCTTCCATCATGCATTTTCCTTAAGTTTAACATCATTTACATCATCCTCAAAATAATGGCCATTTACATGCAAATATGGACCATTTTTACAACATTACTCATCAAGACTTCAAGGCTATTAATGTGGCAATGGACAAGTCCCATGCTCACTCAAAATATACAGTTATCCAAGTCATGAATAATAAAACATAAACAAGACTTAGCATATGACCATGAACACTAACAAAAGCATGGAAAATGACATCATGCAATATGTTCATGACCTAAGTCTCAAAATACTAATGGTATGCTATGTGCACTCCATAAACTCCTCCAAAAGGTCATGCAATCCAATGCACCGCATGCCAATCCAACGTCCACTATACGGGCTTCTTGCCCGAAGCTCCTCCCGGCTCATAGTGACCTGAAATGTGGTCCCCCAACTCTCCACTCCATGACTCACTAAAATGTATCAAAATGACATAATATGGCATGCAAGTAAAACAATATCACCATCCACCTGGAGACACCCAAGAACATCCACTCATGGATTCATGTCCAAGGACTCCATCATATAACTCCCGAGACCGTCCTGGCGCCTCTCCCATGGTTGAGAAGACTCCATGGCAATACCCAACCGGAACTCCTCATGAGCCCTATCCGGCGGACGTCCCACGTTTGGATCATCCTGGCGCCGCTCCCAGAGTCGACTCCACGGCAAAACCCGACTGGCATTCTCACAAGGATGAATCCAGCGGATGTCCAAACTCCACTCGTCAACTGGCCAGTGACCACACAATTTTCACACAATACAAGCAATATGCATACAAGCACACAAACACATCATGTCATAACCACATAATCCAACCACAACCTTCCTCTAGGTGTGGTTGAGCTCACTAGGGATTAAACCCAAGTTCCAAGAGTTTACCTTAACACGAGCAATACCGTTCCAAACGTATGCTCCAAATCAACTTTTCACAACTCCAAATCAACTTTTCACAACTCCAACCGTGTGAGGCACCCTACAACAATCATTAAATCCAAATTACACAAAAACTCATTTTTCATGAAAATTCCTCAAATTCCTCTAAGTTAAAAAACTATATTTTTCACCAAAATTTAACATAGCATTTCTAGCTTACAAACATGATTCTAAGGCCTTTTCATCTAATAGCATTTTTCCATTTGGGCTCTCTATCATCACACATCTAAAATCAAAGCTTTGAACACAAATTCATAGATCTAAGAAATCAACCATCAAAAGACCACAAATATACTTACAATGTGTTGTATGATCACCACCAAGGCTTCACTAAACCATTTGAAGCTCAAAACTCCAAGAAATCTCCAAAAACACTAATGGGTCGAATCTGAGTTGCTCAAAAACGCGGCCAAGGAGATGGATTCAAGGCTTCTAAGTGTTACCAATGGCTTTGGAAGGTTGTTTACGATAGATTTCAACACCAAAATCAAGCGATTCGGTGGAGAAACGAAGAAATGGGAAGAAATGGAAGAAATGGTGAAAATGGTGTTCTTGGCTCCTTTTGGCAGGGGCAGTGCGCGAGGGTGAGAAGGAAAAGAGGAGGAAAGAAGAAGAAAAAGAGGGTGGGGCCAAGTGACTTCGGTCACACGGGTCCCACACGCGATCTAACTTTAACTCCGATAAAAATTCCGATCACAAATCCTTAATCTAAATATTTTTCCAGTCCATGACATATTTTTATTTCTCCAAAATAATGATAAAAATTTCACACCTATCGGTACACTCACATCACAGTATTTTAACACTTAAAAATCACTATTCATCAATTTTTCCCAAATTTGCCTATTCACTCAATTTTTCGCCCTGATTCCATTTTCAGCATTACTTTTGTCATTTGAAATCTCTAACTCAATATTTTTGCCTCATATCACACGGTTGGCAAATTACCATTTTGCCCTTTTTGCCCTTTTTGGCCATAATCCTTGGATTTTCACTAATCCACCAACTTTCATTTTACAATATAATATTAAAATACACATTTAAATATTTGAGGTGTTATATTCACCCCACCTTTTTGAAATTTTGTCCGCAAAATTAAATCATACCTGCTCACTAACTCAGGATACAGCCGGAGAATCTCGTCCTCCCGCTCCCAAGTAGCCTCAGGTGTGCGGCCTTCCCACTGAATCTTCAGCATGGGAATCACTTTACTTCTCAATCGCTTTTCACTGCGATCTAAAACTGCAATAGGACCAATGGGAGTCTTCAAATTCTCCCTGATTTCGATATTATCCGGCATCACCACATGGGATTCGTCCGGAACATAACGTCGCAACTGCGACACATGAAAAACATCATGTAAATTAGACAACTGAGGGGGCAAGGCAAGCTGATAGGCCACCAATCCTACTCTTTTCATAATCTGATATGGCCCAATGAATCGTGGACTCAGCTTCCTCACACCCAACGCACGGCCAACACCTGTGACCGGCGACAAACGTACGAAAACATGGTCACCTTCCTCAAATTCCAGAGGTCTATGCTTATTGTCATAATAGCTCTTCTGCCGATTCTGTGCCTGTTTCAATTTTTCTCTGATCATTTCAATTTGCACTGTCGTTTCCTGCACAAAATCCGGACCAAATCTTTCTTTATCGCCTACCTCAGTCCAACAAGTGGGCGTACGACACCTCCTGCCATATAAAACCTAGTATGGTGCCATTCCCAGACTGGAATGAAAACTGTTATTATAAGAAAACTCCACCAGTGGTAAGTACCTATCCCAGGCATTACCCTGTTCCAGTGTGCAAGCTCTCAGCATATCCTCAAGTGTCTGTATGGTCCTCTCAGTCTGACCATCAGTCTGCGGGTGATAAGCAGTGCTCAGTCGAAGCTGAGTGCCAAAAGCCTGCTGCAAAGCTCCCCAAAAGCGCGAAGTAAACTTCGGGTCCCGATCACTCACAATGCTAATCGGTATCCCATGGAGTCTAAAAATCTCCTTTACATAAAGTGTTGCCAACTTCTCCGTGGTGAAATCTACTCGTACTGGTAAAAAGTGTGCAGACTTCGTGAGTCGGTCCACAATAACACAAATCGAATCATAACCAGCTTGAGTTCGCGGCAATCCCACAACAAAATCCATTGAAATACTCTCCCATTTCCATTCAGGTATATCCAGCGGCTGAAGTAATCCAGCAGGTTTCTGATGCTCTATTTTCACTTTTTGACAAACCAAGCACTTAGACACGTACTCGGCGACATCCCTTTTCATACCAGGCCACCAGAACTTCACTTTCAAATCTTGGTACATCTTTGTGGCACCTGGGTGGATAGCATATTGACCCTTATGGGCCTCAGTCATAACTTCCTCTGCAAGTTCCTTGGGCACCACAATCCTGCCCTGATATAACAACAATCCCTGTTCATTAACAGATATGCCACTCTGGCCTTTCAAATACTTTATACTTTCATTGTGAATCTGAGTCTCTTTGATCTTCTCGTGCAGCTCGTTCTCAATCCGAGTCAACTCCATGTCACACATCCTCCCTGCAAAGAAATCCGTTATTTTCATGTCACGGAATTGCTCAATCACTTCATTGTCCCACATCATCATATGAGATAAGTTAACAGACTTCCTACTCAATGCATCTGCCACAACATTGGCCTTTCCCGGGTGGTATTTCAGCTCAAAGTCATAATCTTTCAAAAATTCAACCCATCTACGCTGCCTCATATTCAGCTCCTTCTGATCAAATAAATATTTCAAGCTTTTATGGTCGCTGAACACAGCAAACTTCATTCCATACAGAAAATGCCTCCAAATTTTCAAGGCAAAAACAATAGCAGCCAATTCTAAGTCATGCGTCGGATAATTTTCTTCGTGCGGCCTCAACTGCCTAGACGCATATGCAATCACTTTTCCTTCTTGCATCAACACGCTCCCTAAACCTTTCTTAGAAGCATCACAATATAATACAAACTCACCCTCCGGATCAGGTAGAGTCAACACCGGAGCAGTAGTCAATTTCTCTTTAAGTAGCAGAAAACAGTCCTCACATTCCTGGGTCCACACAAAAGGAGTATCCTTTCGTGTCAATCGGGTCAACGGTAGAACCATTGCAGAAAATCCCTGAATAAATCGGCGATAATAGCCAGCAAGCCCCAGAAAACTTCTAATCTCGGTCACAGTCTTAGGTCTTTCCCAGTCACTCACCGCTTCAATCTTGCTTGGATCCACTGCAACACCACTTGCAGAAATAACATGACCCAAAAATTGCACCTCAGATAACCAGAATTCACACTTAGACGGTTTAGCATACAGTTTCTTGTCTTTCAACACCTGCAGCACTGTCCTCAAATGGTCGACGTGCTCCTCCTTACTCTTAGAGTAGATCAAAATGTCATCGATAAAAATAATTACAAACTGGTCCAAAAACGGTTTGAAAATGCGGTTCATATAGTCCATGAACACCGCCGGGGCATTAGTAAGCCCAAAAGGAATCACTTGATATTCAAAATGTCCATATCTGGATCGGAAAGCTGTTTTAGGTACATCCTCCGGTTTAATCCGAATCTGGTGATATCCGGACCGGAGATCAATCTTTGAAAATACGCAGGCACCCCTCAACTGATCTAATAAATCATCAATACGCGGTAATGGGTACCGGTTCTTAATAGTCACTTTATTCAGCTGTCGGTAGTCAGTGCACAATCTCATGCTACCATCCTTTTTCTTTACAAATATCACCGGTGCTCCCCACGGAGAAACACTCGGCCTAATAAAATTCTTTGCAGATAGTTCTTCAATGTGTTTCTTCAACTCGGCCAACTCAAGTGGCGACATCCGGTATGGAGCCAAAGAGATCGACCCCACACCAGGCAATAAGTCAATCGAGAATTCAATCTCTCTCTCAGGTGGGAATTCCGGTATCTCATCCGGAAATACATCTTCAAACTCATTAACAACTGGAATAGTAGAAATCTCTTCCTTTTTATCACCCACCAATCCGCCCAACAAGACATAACCCAAATCTCCAGCCTTCAAGGCTTTCACAGTTTGACTTACAGACAAATACAGAGACGGACAAACAGACGGCCTCTCGTGAGATAACAACAACCTCTTCCCGCAGCAATCAATCATTGCGCAGTTCCGAGACAACCAATCCATCCCCAAAATCAAATTGACAGAGGCCAGGGGTAAGATAATTAAATCAATGGTGTAACCCCTGCCTAAATAAGTAAACTTCACATCTTCACAAATCCAAGACGACTCACTAACCTCTCCTGTAGCGGTAGTAATACGCATCGGAGGAACCATCCGTGTTACCTTTAAGTCCAGCGCCTTAGCCACATAGTCCGCCACAAATGAATGTGTTGCTCCCGAATCAAACAATACAGACAAATCAACATTAGATAGAAAAATTATACCTTTAACCAAATTCGGAGCCTTTTCAGTACGTTGTGCATTTGTAGTATAGACTCGTCCCACAGTAGGAACAACAGCAATAGGAGTAGCAGTAGTAGTAGCTGGCGGCAAGGCCTGCAGATTCGCAGCCTGCCCCGAAGAAGATGGACAATTCCTAGCAAAGTGGCCACTCTGACCACATCTAAAACAGTTCGACGTACCAGCACCACATACACCTCTGTGGTATTTCCCACACTTCCCACATTTTGGGGTAAAATATCTGTTCGAAGCACCACCACCACCAGTATTTCCACCCCTCTTGAACTGACCAGGAGGCTGCCTCACATGCAACCCCCTACCTCTATTATTATTATTGAAACCTCCTCTATTAGTATTTCCAGAAGGACCAGGTGTCCTCTTAACATCTTGCTCTTTTGCCGAATCAGATTTCGGATACCTTCCATAAACAGTCTCGACCCTCTTACATTGGGTCACCAAATCAGCAAAGTTTCTCACCGCCGTATTAGACATCCTCTTAGCAATCTTCTCACTCAGCCCTCTTTGAAATTTAGCTGACAAGAATTCCGGAGTAGGTAGAGTACCTCCATAATTAGCAAACTTGACAAGTTCATTAAATTTCGCCACATAGGCATCCACAGTCATAACTCCCTGTACCAGATTATCGAATTCACCTTGCTTTGCCTCCCGAACATCACGGGGAAAATATTCTTCATGAAATAATCCTTCAAACATAGTCCAAGTAAGAACCTCACCCTGAATAACAAATGGGCGAGACACATTGTCCCACCACTCTTGGGCATCGCCCTCCAGCATATAAACAGAATACAATAACTTCTGCGGATCTTGGCAGCTCATAACTTGAAAAATCTTATCCATACCCCTCAACCAAGCAGTAACCTCCTTTGGGTCCCTTGACCCCAGAAATGCGGGTGGCTTATGTTTCCTAAAAGATATGAGCCTACGCTCATCGTCAGCATTATCAAGCACCTGCCCAGCAGCCCCAGTGGATTGGGCAACAGATGATGGATCAGGGACATAGCTAGGGTCCGTGGTAGTATGATGACTAGCCTCACCAGTGTGGTGACTAGCCCCACTCTCCCCCTGTTGAGGAGTAACAGATGGCGTCGGTGTAGGAGTCACCGTAGCCGTGTGTGGAGGTGTATTATCCCTCCTAGGACGACCTCTATCCGCCCTCATCTCAGCCATAAAGGCCTGCATCATATCCTGATTAGCTTTCATCAGGTTCTCAGTCACATTTCTATTTGCAGCCGTTTCCGCCTGCAGAGCATTCAGTACTGCAGTGACCGGATCCGGTGGCAAAGGACCTGCACCACGTGCCCCACGGCGACCTCGTGCCCTACTCATGATATCTGTACATGTAACACAAAGGAATGAGTTGATCAGACCCACACTGAGGAATCACATATACATTAATCATAAATAGTTCACAGATAGCTATGACACACAAGATACAACATACACAAACAATCAGAGTTCCCTAAACAAAACTGCTCTGATACCCTAAAATGTAATAGCCCGTTGTACACCGGTATTGTTAACATTGATTATGATATTAAGCGCAGTTACAATCACAGTGATTAGGTTAATTAAATTACGGGAAAATTTTTCTTTTAACATATTCCTTTTCTTTTACATCAATACATTCTCCGTAATCAATTAAAACCACACTATAATTGTAAATGCCATTTGCGGAATCATACACTTTCTAACATCATAATCTTTCTTTTTATTCAATTCATTTAAACTCACCATCTTACTCTCACAATTTACCAAGTTATAGTCCTTTACGTTATCCACGCGTGGTTTCAAACCACGTCTCAATTGGAGTTCTACCCATCAAGTTAAGCCCCTTTCTTTTAGTCTAGAAAAACCTGAATTTTCAAAATTTACACTGTGGTAATCGATTACCAGTGGGTGGTAATCGATTACCACCTGTCAAAAATGAGGCAGTAGCCAATT
Organism: Gastrolobium villosum; assembly: GCA_032173675.1. Classification (NCBI taxonomy): domain Eukaryota; kingdom Viridiplantae; phylum Streptophyta; class Magnoliopsida; order Fabales; family Fabaceae; genus Gastrolobium; species Gastrolobium villosum. The sequence continues at coordinate 18,727 of JAVKPL010016305.1, read as the reverse complement.
TTCTTAATCCTCTGTTCTGGTAATCGATTACCAACTTTGGGTAATCGATTACCTCACATGGTAATCGATTACCAAAGGCCAGTAATCAATTACCAGTGCAGACAGTAGCCAATTTTTCGTCCCCTGTTGCATGGTAATCGATTACCATGCTTGGGTAATCGATTACTATGCAGCAAAATGACAGATTACAGCAGCTTTGAGCCCCAAAAAGGGTGTGTAATCCATCCCTAACCCCTTGGTACTCCACATAACACATAATCATGTCCTAATGTTGGCTCTAGGCCCTTCCATCATGCATTTTCCTTAAGTTTAACATCATTTACATCATCCTCAAAATAATGGCCATTTACATGCAAATATGGACCATTTTTACAACATTACTCATCAAGACTTCAAGGCTATTAATGTGGCAATGGACAAGTCCCATGCTCACTCAAAATATACAGTTATCCAAGCCATGAATAATAAAACATAAACAAGACTTAGCATATGACCATGAACACTAACAAAAGCATGGAAAATGACATCATGCAATATGTTCATGACCTAAGTCTCAAAATACTAATGGTATGCTATGTGCACTCCATAAACTCCTCCAAAAGGTCATGCAATCCAATGCACCGCATGCCAATCCAACGTCCACTATACGGGCTTCTTGCCCGAAGCTCCTCCCGGCTCATAGTGACCTGAAATGTGGTCCCCCAAACACGGGGTGAGATATACAGATATATCTCAGTAAACCAATGGAGCTAGAGGCTCTCTCCACTCCATGGCTCACTAAAATGTATCAAAATGACATAATATGGCATGCAAGTAAAACAATATCACCATCCACCTGGAGACACCCAAGAACATCCACTCATGGATTCATGTCCAAGGACTCCATCATATAACTCCCGAGACCGTCCTGGCGCCTCTCCCATGGTTGAGAAGACTCCATGGCAATACCCAACCGGAACTCCTCATGAGCCCTATCCGGCGGACGTCCCACGTTTGGATCATCCTGGCGCCGCTCCCAGAGTCGACTCCACGGCAAAACCCGACTGGCATTCTCACAAGGATGAATCCAGCGGATGTCCAAACTCCACTCGTCAACTGGCCAGTGACCACACAATTTTCACACAATACAAGCAATATGCATACAAGCACACAAACACATCATGTCATAACCACATAATCCAACCACAACCTTCCTCTAGGTGTGGTGGAGCTCACTAGGGATTAAACCCAAGTTCCAAGAGTTTACCTTAACACGAGCAATACCGTTCCAAACGTATGCTCCAAATCAACTTTTCACAACTCCAAATCAACTTTTCACAACTCCAACCGTGTGAGGCACCCTACAACAATCATTAAATCCAAATAACACAAAAACTTATTTTTCATGAAAATTCCTCAAATTCCTCTAAGTTAAAAACCTATATTTTTCACCAAAATTTAACATAGCATTTCTAGCTTACAAACATGATTCTAAGGCCTTTTCATCTAATAGCATTTTTCCATTTGGACTCTCTATCATCACACATCTAAAATCAAAGCTTTGAACACAAATTCATAGATCTAAGAAATCAACCATCAAAAGACCACAAATATACTTACAATGTGTTGTATGATCACCACCAAGGCTTCACTAAACCATTTGAAGCTCAAAACTCCAAGAAATCTCCAAAAACACTAATGGGTCGAATCTGAGTTGCTCAAAAACGCGGCCAAGGAGATGGATTCAAGGCTTCTAAGTGTTACCAATGGCTTTGGAAGGTTGTTTACGATAGATTTCAACACCAAAATCAAGCGATTCGGTGGAGAAACGAAGAAATGGGAAGAAATTGAAGAAATGGTGAAAATGGTGTTCTTGGCTCCTTTTGGCAGGGGCAGTGCGCGAGGGTGAGAAGGAAAAGAGGAGGAAAGAAGAAGAAAAAGAGGGTGGGGCCAAGTGACTTCGGTCACACGGGTCCCACACGCGATCTAACTTTAACTCCGATAAAAATTCCGATCACAAATCCTTAATCTAAATATTTTTCCAGTCCATGACATATTTTTATTTCTCCAAAGTAATGATAAAAATTTCACACCTATCGGTACACTCACATCACAGTATTTTAACACTTAAAAATCACTATTCATCAATTTTTTCCAAATTTGCCTATTCACTCAATTTTTCGCCCTGATTCCATATTCAGCATTACTTTTGTCATTTGAAATCTCTAACTCAATATTTTTGCCTCATATCACACGGTTGGCAAATTACCATTTTGCCCTTTTTGCCCTTTTTGGCCATAATCCTTGGATTTTCACTAATCCACCAACTTTCATTTTACAATATAATATTAAAATACACATTTAAATATTTGAGGTGTTATAAGACCTAAGTCATGCCTTTTATTTTTAAATATACATGATATCAGACCTATAATTTAAGTTACACAAAACTAATATATTAGGTCAGTTTCAAAATATTTTAAGTAAGCTAAATCTAGTTTGGGCTAGCCAAGCTACACCCCTACTTAGATCTAATAAATCTTATTTATTAGTTACACAAGATATAACAACGACTAACATTAAAAAATGTAATTTCCCATGATAAAATGATGCTGCCCGTTATACAACTTTTTGCTATTTGTTTCTTGGTTAAATGAGGAATAAGAACTTGAAATTTAGGTTTTTGAGCGAGTGGTTTTTTTGTGATTGTAGGTGGGGGATCCCGAGGTGGACCACAATTGCTGGGAAAGGCCTGAAGACATGACTGAGGAAAGGCCACTCACTCAAGTTAACTCATCTTTTCCAGGAACAGAAGTTGCTGCAGAAACTGCTGCTGCTTTGGCCTCAGCATCTCTAGTTTTTAAGGAGATCAATCTCACTTATTCTCAGATTCTCTTAGGACATGCTAAGCAGCTATTTACTTTTGCTGATACTTACAGAGCTTCCTACAGTGTCAGCATCCCTCAAGTGGCGAAATATTATAACTCATCTGGTTATGGGGATGAACTCTTATGGGCAAGTACCTGGCTCTATCATGCAACTAAGGATCCATCATACCTAAGTTATGTGACAGAGCAGAATGAGAATGCATTTGGTGATTTAGGAAGTTTATCATGGTTTAGTTGGGATGATAAGCATGCTGCAACTCAGGTATGAAGTATGATGAAGTGTTTTGTTTTTACATCTCAAGGTGTTCCATTAATACTTTTTTGCTCTTTAGTATGAGCTCGTTTGGTGGACGGGATAGGATAAGGGTAGGATATGATATGGGGCTGATAAGGGTAGGATATGATATAGGGCTGATAAGTCAATATCATATACTGTGTTTGATGAGGACCTGATTAGTAATATGATAAAAATATGTAAAAAGAGAAAAAAACAAAAAACAAAATATAATGCAATAAATACAAATATATAGGATAGTATGAGAATATATTAGGTAGCGTGAGGATATATTGGGTATCCAATATTGATATCCTATCATGTTTAATCCTAATCCAACTCCCCCATAAATTTTTATAAGAAATTTTTATGTATTGGATAGGATAAAATGAGACAATAGGACTTTCGAACCGAACTAATCATATCCTATTGACCCACCAAACAAGAGATAATAGTAAGATATGATAAGTTATCATATTCTATCTTCTTATCAGGTACTCCAAAGAGGCCTATATGTTCAATTTGGTAGTTCTTCAATGGACTGAGCATATTCATTTTTGTGATGGATCTTCTCATGCTTTTTGTGATGTTGAACTAGGTTCTTTTGTCCAGAGTGAATTTCTTTGGTGCAAGAGACATCCCAGATGGAGAGAACCTTGACCTTCAAATGTATAGAGAAACTGCTGAAATACTCATCTGCAAGTTTCTACCAGATTCACCGACAGCCACCACCAACAGAACTGAAAGTAGGGTTGAATTTTTCCCTGCATAAAGTCTCTTTGTGTGTGTTCTTTTTGTTATTTCAGGCAAAAAGTGCTAAAAAACATGATTTAATAAAGAAAGATATATATTAAATTGAAATATTCCCTTTGGATGCATAGTAGCTGTTACTTATACATGACTATCATTACAAAACAGGTGGGCTGATATGGGTGGTTCCATGGAACTCTTTGCAACATTCAGTGGCTTCTGCATTCTTAGCTGTTCTTTATAGTGATTACATGCTTACATCTCAAACTGAAACTCTATATTGTAGTGGGAAATTGTATAAGCCAGTAGATCTTCGCAAATTTGCCATTTCTCAGGTATGCATCTATTAGAAAATAAGATCAATAATTTTCCATCCTTACTTGTTGGAGTTATTTCAACTTCAAAATTTATTCGTCAATCAGCTAGCATAGATTTTCTAGGACACTTTTTGATCCACTCATGGAGGTTATTTAAAGTGAGTGCATAGGTGGTGTAAATAGGAGGGTAAAATGGGAAAAGTGAGAAAATAATAGGAATAAAGAAGGAAAGAGAAAATTAATATTGTGAGAGGGAACCAAAAAATTTAGTGGTCCTAGAATATATTAAATTTTTTCCTATGGGAGTGCATCTTGGGTACTACAGTATCACTAACTAGTGGGTGTGACATTGGTATTTACATTATTTATTCCCGGTATTACACGGTGTAAATATAAAAGTGATTTTTTTCTCTCTTTCCAATATGACATGGTGTGCTCTTATTGGTTTGCTGTACATTACATCGGTAGTATGCTAGATTTATTTCCATGTATGGGTGGGCATGGTTTTATTTTTCTCCATTTGGTTTATTGTTCAAAACTGTTGCTTTGTAATTGAAAGATTATGAGTTGGAATCTAGGAAATAGTCTCTTTATAATTATGCAGGAGCAAAGTTGCATACAAGGATTTCCTCTACCCACACTCGCTAGTTGGGTTTAATGGGAAGTGGTTTTGGTTTTGAATTAGTTCGGGTATGCAAAACAATTTTGAACTGGTTTTCCAAATCTATTTTATATTATTCTCTAATACACCCCTTTATATAAAAATCATTTGGGCTTGAAAAGTGGATATTGCATAGGCCCAATTTTTTTAATTTTATCTTATGCTTATTTAATTTCAAAAATATGGGCGGTGAGGATCGAACACATACACATGACCTTATGATCATTAAAACTCTGATACTATATAAAAAATCAACTCAACCCAAAACTTTGAGGTGTTAGGTGAATATCTCTTAATGGTTTATATTAGTCTATAACATATAAAACCTGGTTGATTCTCAAAACTGTTTATAAAAAAAATGCTATTTCGTTCTTTGCACGGCTCTGCGCTAATGTAATTATATAAACTTCGCATGGTTTGAAGATACTAGCAGTTTGGCTTTGCATTGATGCTTGAATTGCTTCTAATATCATTGTGTTTTCCTCCTGACAATGGCTAATACAAACAATTTTAGGCAGAGTATGTGTTGGGAGAAAATCCTATGATGATGAGCTATGTTGTTGGATATGGAAGTAAATACCCAAAATATGTACATCATAGAGGATCTTCCATTCCAGTTGATGCTAATACAGGATGCAGGGATGGATTCATCAAGTGGTTTGACTCACCTCAACCAAATCCTAACATAGCACTTGGAGCTCTAGTTGGTGGCCCCTTCTTTAATGAGACATATAATGATTTTCGGAACAACTCAATGCAGGCTGAACCAACTACTTATAGTAGTGCCCTCCTGGTTGCTCTCCTTTCTGGCTTGGTTGCAAGTTCCTCCGTAGTAGGGTCTTTCTAGAATCCATATATATATATATATATATATATATATATATATATATATATATATATACACACACGATTTTATAAGAGTTATGTTGTAGGAAAAATGATTTTGTTATGTTATAGAGATTCATTTTCCGTGCCATAATTTTTTATTTTTTTTATTTTTGCTTCAAAATATGCGGGCCCCACAAAATGTTATATATGTGTAGGATTAATTTTTATGTGATCATGTTACATGATTAATGCAAACCCCATATATATATATATATATATATATATATATATATATATATATATATATATATATATATATATATATATATATATATATATATATATCCAATTTTGTAAATACTACCTCATTAATTTCCCCTTCCTATGTACCAATAATTTTGCTATAGCCCCTTCATAAAGCTTTCCTATCAACAACTCCTTTTTTAGTGTATGTTTGAATTTTTTTTTTTTTCTCTTATCGAGAAGTTAAACCAAATAGGTTTTTATAAAAGTTCTTATAATAAAAAAAAAAATTATAATAAAAAAAATGGAAAACTTCAAAAAAAAATTCCTATGAATTTTCTCAATTATCACTTACCCCTCACAAATTTTTTGAATCATTTACATTCCTATTTAATTTTTTTATCACTTATCCCCCTGATTTAAAGTTTCTTTATCATTTACCTCCTTCACTTAGGGGATAAATGATAAAAAAAACTTTAAGTGAAACGGTAAATAATTTGAAATTTTAGGGAGGGGATAAATGATTATGAAGAAAGTTATAGGGGGTTGAATACCAAAAAAAAAAGTTATAGGTGGTTTATTGAAGTTTTCCCTAAAAAAAAAAGTCAAAAATCAAAAGCTTATAACTTGTTTTTATAAGCTCTTATCAGCTTTTTTTTTTTTTGAAATGAAGTTTAAACTTTTAGGTAACTTTTAACTTAAATTTGTTATATAATTACCAAATAGTTTTTAATTTTTTTTAAACTCTTTCTTTTTTTAGCTTTAACTTAAAAATAATTTTTAGCTTAAATAAGAGATCATCCAAATATACTTAATGAGATGCGCTTAGTATATTAAAAAATCTTAAGAAAAGCAAGAAATCCAACAAAAAGCTTGTAAATTCTTTATTTTATTTTTATAATGAAACAATACAAATGATAAGTTCTAGTTGTGAAAACACGGTAGATGCGTGTACCTTTTTATATCTTTAAGCTTCATTTTTATTTTAGCTTTCGAACCGATATTATTACTATTATTATTATTATGGAGTTGTTACAGAACTTGATATGATCATTGCTAAATAATTGTTTAAAAATCCAATAAATATAATCAATAAATAATTAAGGTAAAAATGTGTGTCATTTTTTAAGGATACAAAATTGTTTCATTTTTTTTTATATAACAAAAATTGTGTTATTTTAAAGGATATTAAGTTGTGTCATATTAAGTGAACGAAAAAGATAAATCATGGAGAAGAGAGCTATGAAATACTGACACTTCAAAAACCTTAACGTGTCGTGTCCGACACTTCCCGACACTCTTGGACACTCGGACACTCTCTACACTCCAACACATGTTATAGAAATTCAAAAAAGATTTAAAAGTTACATTGCGTTGAGTTTTTAGTTCCAACTATTAGATTTGTTGGATTATGATTACTATTTTATTGAGTTTAATATAAATATTTGGGATATCTTATGTTTCTTTGCAAAATTTATAAATATTATAAGTTTATAATCAAATTTTTATTAAATTATTGAGTATTAAATATAATATACACCACATAAATTAAAAATATTATTTAATATCAAAACGTGTCCTAACATGTCGAAATCTATCATTTTTTAGAATTAACGTGTCGGAGTGTCGTGTCGTATCGTATCACGTCTCAGTATCGGTGCTACATAGGGAGAGAGTAGATAAAAAAAATTAAAGATGTGGGTCCTACCTCTTTTGAGAGTGAAATGGCGTAAGTTATGTCTTTTTTTTTTGGAAAAACATCTGTCATTTTAAAGGATAAAATCTTATATCATTTTAGATTATAACCGTTGATTTCCGTCCATCAACGGATATAATTTATTGGATCAAAATTATTAATTAATTAATAATAAGATTGGCCCATTAAATTTGACCCAATAGATTATAACCGTTGATGGACGGAAATCAACGGTTAGGATCTAAAATAATATAAGGTTATATCCTTTAAAAGTATAGATGTTTTTCCTTTAAAAAAAACTAAGTTATGTCATTTAACGTGACAAACACTTTTCCCAAATAATTAATAACTCACGTTTACGGTTACTTTTTATAGATGAGTACATAAATCATATTTATTTTTCTAGATTTTATTAAAAAATAGATATTTGACGAGCAAAAAGACAATAAAAAATGAATTTGAATTGTTAAAAATTGTTAAAGATAATGTTAACGAAGATTCCCTTTGTATGTTTTATTTTTATTAGGATATTAGGATATATATATATAGTTATTGGTGGCTACTGGCTAGTCATATTTTTAATTTAATTTAAGTATGAATACAAATTATCATATTTTATATTTTTAGTAAGTGATAGTATCTCATCTAAAAATGGACAATAAAACTTATTTTTGGAATATGGGCTGAGAAATATTAACGTAATTACTTATTTGGAATACAAATATTAACGTAATTAGAATTGATTTGGAATCTGTTTTGTTGTGCGTTAATATTTTTTATTTTTAGTTTTTTTTTTAATAATAATATCGTAGTTTAGTATTTATATTTTAACAATAATTTAGGATTATTTATCATCGTACGAAAGATTATTTAAGACTCCAATTATGGTTATTAATTTTTTTCATATTTCGATGCTTGATTTGAGAATAAGGATTTTCTTTTCTTTTTTTGGTAATCTAAATAAGGATTTTTCTTTATCAGTTTGTCAACTTGCTATGTTTTTTAAATGATGAGTTGGTGAGCTAGATGAGTTAATTAATCTACTTTAATTTAGCAGGTCAATTTAGCAAATATATGCTCAGATTAAAATAACACACTTAAAATACTAATTATAAAATGCAACTTAACATATAAATTTTAGTGAATTAAGAAGGTTGGTTTATCGGGTTTAATCCTTTTTGTGTCATGTTTAACAAGGGAGACATGTGTTTAATTATTAACCCTCATAAAAGAAAGGATTAATCTATGTAAAAACAACAAAATTACAATCGGGGATTGCCGGTGAATGAAATCCAAAATCATAATTCTTAATAAAGTTAGTTTATTTTGAGTGGGAGGTCATTTATATCAGAATTAATGGCAGAAATACAAAACTTACGTCAAATTTAATATTTTAGAAGAAAAAAAAAAACGAGTAGAAAGATTGATATACCATTAATACTAGTATTCTCGACAGAGATTTATTATTCTTATGTTATATAAAAAAAATTTATCTCCTACACACAAATTCAAGATGGGCCCCACTTTATTTTTTTTATCTTTCCTTTCTCCCAAAGTGGAAAACTACTTATCCAAATCTCAAAATTGAGTTTATGAAAATATAATTGTTTTAAAATTTAATAGGGAAATTATAATACTCTTTTCAAAATTGAGTTTATGAAAATATATATATATATATATATATATATATATATATATGAGATTTTTATTGTTTAATAATACTCTATTTGAATTGAATTAGTCGAGTAATTAATGCATGTAATATATATATATATATATATATATATATAAGGAAAAAACATTTCTACCGCCAGTTTAGATAAGGTTATATGCAGCTACGTCATTTTGATTAATGAAGGGTGTTCTTGTAATTTCAATTGAATTAATAAAGGATGTTTAACACCCTTTAGGAGTAGCTGTATATAATCAAAACGACGTAGTTTTAGGGGTAGCTGTATATAACTTTATTTAAAGTGGCTGCAGAAATGTTTACCCCTATATATATATGGTAAAAATATTTCTGCAGTTACTGCAGATAAGTTATCTGTCAAAACGACGTTGTTTTGGTATTGAGATCTTAAAAGATTATAATATAAAGACTATTATAACCTTGAAATAAATTAAAATTACAAAAATATCATGATTTCCGCCCCAAAACAACGTCGTATTGGACTTATTGCAGATAACTTATCTGCGTAACAGCAGAAAAAACAAACCCTTTTTTTTATAAACAAAGCAAGCCCTATATATATATATATATATATATATATATATATATATATATATATATATAAAACTTTAAAAGGAAAGGCTTATGATCCAACAGATTTGAATGGAGAAAAAAATTTTCCTTATACTAATTTGGTACAACTGAAGGTGTATTTGTTGCAGGGCCAACTGGAGATAGAGGTTTCTCCTGGGAAATTGTTTGGGCAAGTATTGCGTTGACATTAGGAGGGTTTCCTGAAGAAAAGTTTGGGTTTGTCTTCTAGGATATCCTAAATATATATATATATATATATATATATATATATATATATCCTTAATCAGGATCACAAGCAACAATTCAGAACGTTACAAAAACTTCTTGTTAATAACAGGTGTTACTAACCGCTTTATGGCGAGCCAACACACCAACAGCAAAACATAATGCACTCAATGCATTGATTTGCAAGCATGTGACACCATTGATCTTTTTTGATCTAACAGCTCAGATGAGATGTCAAAATTAAAATTTGACACCGATGTCAAAGGATCTTACCTTATATATATATACACACGGTTTTATAAGAGTTATGTTGTAGGAAAAGTGATTATGTTATGTTATAGAGATTTGTTATGCGTGCCAGAGTTTTTTTTTTTTTTGCTTCGGACCCCACAAAATTTTGTGTGTAGAAAAAATTTTGTGGTCATGTTAAATGATAAATGATAAACCTATATATATATATATATATATATATATATATATATATGTATGTATGAAGTAGGATATTCATACTACTAACTTTTTCTACTACTACTCCACTACCACTATTCAAAAGTTTTTATTCTTTTCTTTCTGTTCAATCAATTTTTCCTCTGGTCTAATGGTGATTAAAGTAGTAGTAGGAAAAAAGTAGTAAAGTGAATATCATACCCCTTAATTAATTAGGTTTGATTTTCCCCCACACATATAAAATTGTGGAGATTATGAGAAGAAAGGAGAGATTAAAAAAAAAAGGGTTATGCATACTTTTATGTGAGTATATAAAATAAAATTATCTCTTACAACAACATTAGAAATATGAAACTATATATATATATATATATATATATATATATATATATATATATATTGAATATATAGGAAATAAGATATTTTTTTTTTGTTACCACTCTAATTATCATGGATTGAAGGAAAAATTAAATAAAAAGAGAATTTTTTTTGAATCTAATGATAATTAGAATGATAGTAGAAAAAAAATGATAATATGAATATTCTATCTACCTCTAAATGTATAATAATTAAGATTTTATATCTCTTATATTGTAAAAAAAATTATTTTTAATATATATATAAACACACGGGGGATATTAATGTTTTTTCTTCTCTCGTGAACGCACTCAATTAATTAATTAATGCATGACAAACTTGTGCATCAATATTTAAATTGGAGAAAAAGAAAAAAAAAAGCAAAGGAACAAACTGGGAGACCAACGATAAAGCACTTTGTGTTCGTCTCAGATATTCGTTGTTGTTGCCTTTCTTTTCTTTTTCTTTGTCAAGAAAGGGAAAGATAGGCACAGTTTTGCTGTAACACCAAGATCCAATTCAGACCCTTCTTCATCTTGTTCTTCTTCTTCACCCTATCATCGCTTTTCATTCAACCAGGTTCTCTCTCCTTTCCTTCTTCTTTGTTATATTCTCTTTTAGTTGATTGCTTTTACAATTTTCTTTGTATATTTCTGGCTTTTGTTACCTTTAAAATTGCAATTTTTTTTATCTTTTCCATGGTTTTGGTGGATATTACAGTTTCAGCTTTGTCCATTTGATTCTGGGTCTGGGTTCAATTTCGTTTCCTCTCCTCCTCCTTCTTCTTCCAGATCAGCATAATTTTTTTTTTCTTTTCCTTTTTTTTTGGGGGGAAATCTCAGTTGATACTCTTCCTACCCATGATATTATTTAGAGTTGTTTTAGCTCATATTCTCGAGATAGCCATTTTGTGCATATTTTTTATTGTCGGTTCTGGTTGGGTTGCTTCCAAATCTAAACAACCTTGAACTAGTAAATGGAATAATTTAAGCCTAGTTTTTTTTTTTTTTTTTTTTGAATAGAAAGAAAATAAAAGAAAAGAATAACTATTGTAGAGGTTGTTCATGATGGGTATAGCTTACAAGAATTAGCATCTAGATGAATTAGTGTTAATTCTAGCTGAGTATGGGTTAATTCATATATGTGCTGTGAAGGGTTCAAGTGCTAACCAGACAAGGTTTGATGTAGAAGTTCAGTTCAATACTTGCATGAGATTTGAAATCTAGAGGACATGGAATTTGCCTTACCATTTGTCTAATGTCAGCATGTACTTCTCCAGTGTTAGTACAAGTGGATGTTATAAACTTCATATTTTCTGGCTTCAAAAGGAAGCCGGACCAGAAAATATGTTATGTACTTATTTTTTTTTATAACAACAAATGTTGGAATCTGATAATTTCTCCGGTCTATTTCTGTTATATGAATTTAAAATATGCAAATTTTGTAAATTATATCATAGGACTCTACCCATCATATGGGTGTATAGTAGGAAGGGCCACAGTGGATTGGGCAATAGCTGTTAAGCCGTTACTAACAGCATGGTGAGTGGGATGTGGGGATAAGAAGGGAGAGAGAGGAAGGTTCAGATCATCAGATTGGTCGAGAGTAGAATTGGGAGAGTCCTGAGCCTCTCGAAAGATCAGGGATATATTTTCTTGCTGTTTTTCTATGCTGCTATCAAGCTATTATGTATATATCTTGTTGAGATCTGTTATATCAATATTAAATCGCAGTTGCTTCTTATTTTCTTCCTCAAATCTGGTTCAAATACTATCAGTATGTCAGATTAAAGTGTAGTTGAATTTTCTTTCTTGTAAAGTGTGATTTCATATTAGTTTTATTTCAATATGCGGCATCCAGCTTACTAAGCTTTGTTCTTTTAGAGTTTTATTTCTGGAATTGATTGTTACAAATGAAGCCCAGTTTCAGATACCTTATATCTACTTGCTTATCTTTGTTGGAGCTTTACTGTGCGTTTCTTATTGCAATGGGCTTTTTAAGGATTTTCGTATTTGGAACTTTTTGCTTATGTGCTTATCTGTATCTTGATGCATATGTTTTATATTTACACTTTGACTTTGGTGTTGTTTTCTCATATTTCTATTTAACATTGGACAGGACATGGCGGCAGATGAAGATATTGGCAAGTCAGCTTTGGAGTCTCAGTTGAGTCAATCACACGAAACATGGAAGCAGGAGATGGAAAGAAACCAATCTCAAGTGGATGTATTGCAAGCAAAGCTTATGGACATAAAGGCTTGCATACAGGGTTCAGAGGAAGATGCAAAAAAGGAGTTGGAGGTTCTCTGGCGAAGAGTGAAGACTACTGCTACCTTGTTGACCTACTTAAAATCAAGAGCAAGAATCATGACTGTTCCTCATCTAGCCCAGACATCTTGTGGCATCAAAAAATTAGACGGGGTAGGGTTTGTTGACAAAGATGGGATTCCATTATCGGGTTGGTCTAGGAATGTTGACCTTTCTTCATTTGATGGCCCAGATGAAGAATCTTGGATAGGAATTAGCCATCAGCATGGTTCCTTAGATGAACGAGATGCAGTTTATATTGGTGAGATACTCAAGTCTGTCCAGATGGTGACAGATGTGATGGAAGCCCTAGTCAAAAGGGTGTTATTGGCAGAATCAGAAACTACAATTGAGAAGGAAAAAGTAAGTTTAGGTCGGGAAGAAATTATGCGAAAGTCTGCTCAGTTAGAAAACATGTCTTTGAAATTAGAGGATATGGAGCGTTTTGCATTGGGTACAAATAGTATTTTGAATGAAATGCGGCAAAAAGTTGCAGATTTGGTAGAGGAAACAAGTAGACAAAGACAACGAGCTGCTGAAAATGAAGAAGAGCTTTGTAGAGTGAAACAGGAATTTGAGTCTCTAAAGTCGTATGTTAGTAGTCTAATCACAGTAAGAGAAACCCTAATTTCTTCAGAGAAGCAATTCCAAACACTTGAGAGGCTGTTTGAACGGTAAAATATTTTCATTATACACGCTATATGCAATATGCTTCTGATAAATGTCTTAAAAGTTATTTGGTATTGGATATGCATCAAATTGTTGACTTATATGCGATGGTACGCTTCTCTTAGCACAGAAAATCCCAATTAGGAAAGTCTATGTTAGAAGAGATAAAGTCAGGCCCAATGAACCAAATGGGCCTCCACAATCAGTTAAAGTAGTTAGAATTAGTTAATGCTGGTTGTTAAACTTCTAATTGAATTGTTAGAGGTAGGTTATAAGGAGAGGGAGAGGGTAGCATGGAGTTTAGTTTTGCGAGACAGTTAGTTTTGGTGGGAAAGACGCTCCTAATAAAAAATCTATTTTGTTCCCTCCTTTAACAGATGGATGAGGGCCAACAATAAGCAAGGAGAGATTGGGAGCTCCAAGAAGCTCAGCTGAAGAACTCTAAGACTTACGCAAAGGACTAATTTGAACTGACCCAAGACAGAAGAACCCAATGAGTTTATCCAGAGGAAGCAATGCCATTGGAACTGGACATGAAGAAGGATTTATATTACCATATTAAGGGGTTAATAGTTTTATATTATATTTCTCAAACAAGTTGAAAGGGGTTTTAGAGGATGACAAATTACAAATTCCCATGATAGCCATGGAAGACAAGTCCTGTCATGGTTTTAGTGGTGGGAATTTTGTGCCTAAAACCTGTCATGGGTTCAAAGAGCAGTGATTAGGAGGTTTCAGGCCATGATGATGCTGAACCCTTATGAGCTATTATTGGTGTTGAAATGGACAACTACAGTAGAGGGATACAGGGAACACATTGAGTTGTACAGGAGCCCCTTGCGGGGTATAGTTCTGCAATACCTCAAAGGCATATTCTTGAATAGATTGGAGGATGAGATCAGAACAGAATTGGGGTTAGAGCTGGTTAGGGCGTTGTTGGAATTACATGGTGAGACGCTCCTGAGTCTGGAAACCATTCCAGAGCTTGAACATTCTGAGGAGTTGGTAGGAGACTGATAGATATCAATTCAGAAAACAACACCCAAAAGAGAAAATACTCAGACTACACCTCTGAAATGCCTCGTTACATTCATAACAATACCAGAAAATGACAATACTAAGCAACCAACAATCAAGGTCTCAACAGAAATGCAAAGTAAAAGGAAATCACACAACAATGCTAAAGATAAATGTGGAACAAATATGAGAGGTTCCACTCTCTCCCAAATCCCAAAAGGGCCAACGGTTTCTGTGATTTTCCAGCTGCCTCACTCCTCCTTTCCCCCATGCATATATCCCCACTAACTGCACAGCTTTCCGCTCTCCTCCACGTTGGCAGTCTGTTGGGGGTTATTATCGACCATAGGGGCAGCAAGGCTTCCATCCATGAGTGAGAGCCCATTCGAAACATTCAGCATTGGGCCTCTCTTCTGATCATAAGGGGCCCAAATCCTCCTATCCTTGGTCCTTTGATACACTTGCAAGGGAATTGTATCAATACTCCCCCCTAATTTAAGGACCTTGTCCTCAAGGTTGAAAAGAGGAAATTGATGATGGATCACGGAATAAGCCTCCCACGTGTTCTCAAAAGCAGGAAGATTCCGCCATTTAATTAAAACCTCTAATTGACATTGACTAGAACGACGCCAACGCAGCACCGCCTCCGGTTCCACCTGAAGCTCCCAATCTTCGGACAAACAAGAGGGCAGTGGCTGGACATTGGGCACATCCACAGCAGCGGCCTTCAACAAAGAGACGTGAAACACCGGGTGTACTTTACAATCAAGGGGCAATTGCAATTTATAGGCCACTTCGCCAATGCGTTGAATGATTTTGAAAGGACCATAGAACCTGGGGCTTAATTTCTCATTCACCCATCGTGCAATGGACTTCAATCGATATGGTTGAAGTTTCAAATACACGAACTCGCCTTCCAAAAACTGAACGTCCCGCCTCTTCTTGTTAGCTTGCTGGACCATGCGGTTCTGGGCCTTGGAGAGGTTCTGGTGCAGTTCGTGTAAAATAGCATCCCTCTCTAGTAAAGCCTGTGACAACTCATCAATAGCCGAACCACCCGGATCAGCTTTAAGTAAAGTAGGGGGATCGATTCCATACACAATTTTGAAAGGAGTGAAACCCGTCGACTCCTTGTAGGTAGTGTTGTACCAATATTCAGCCCACGGGATCCACTTAGGCCATTGCCGAGGTTGAGTGCCACACATGCAACGCAAATACACCTCTAAGCATCGGTTGACTACCTCGGTTTGGCCGTTAGCTTGTGGATGGTAAGCTGTGGTATAATGGAGTTTGGTACCAGCACATTTAAAAATCTCAGCCCAAAAAGAACTCATGAACAACCGGTCCCTATCGGAAACAATAGTAATAGGGAAACCATGTAACCTTACCACTTCTCGTATGAATAGTTCCGCCACCTCCTTGGCTGAAAAAGGATGCTTTGAGTGTTAAAAAATGTGCATATTTGGAGAACCGGTCTACCACCACAAAAATGGTGTCCACACCTGCAGCCCGAGGCAACCCACCAATGAAATCAATAGAAATATCCGTCCAAACCTTACTAGGAATAGGTAGTGGCTGGAGAAGTCCTGCTGGTGACAAATTCTGCGTTTTGTTCTGGATGCAAGTGACACACGCAGCTACAAACTCCTTAATGCTTGCCTTCATCCCCTCCCAATAGACAAGACCTGCCAAACGTTTGTAAGTACGAAGAAAACCCGAGTGACCACCCATTCCTGAGTTGTGGAATTCCCCTAAGAGAGGAGCAATAAACCGAGAGTTTCGAGGAAGGACTAATCGGTCCTTATAGTATAACCTCCCTCCTGCCAACTTGAAACCCTCATGAGCATCCGAATCAATAACCAAGTCCTGCACCAAACCTCGCAGTCTGTCATCTTGTTGAATTTCCTGATCTAAAAGCTCCAACTCGGGCACTTGCACCCGTGATAAGCTGGCAAACAGCATCTGACGGGAGAGAGCATCCGCTACTAAATTTTCCTTCCCGGGTTGATAAACAATTTCAAAATCGAACCCAATAAGCTTGCAAAGCCACTTTTGCTGCTCCTCTCCCAAAGTGCGTTGTTCTAAAAGAAATTTGAGGCTTTTTTGATCAGTCTTTACAACGAAATGACGGCCCATCAAGTAATGTTTCCATTTTTGTATGGCAAAAACTATAGCCATCAATTCTTTCTCATACACCGATTTATTTAACGCTCGTGGAGAAAAACCTTGACTGATGTATGCTAAGGGCCTGTTGTCTTGCATTAACACTGCCCCTATACCCTTCCCTGAAGCATTGGTACAGACCACAAAAGTTTTGTGAAAATCCGGCAAGGCCAACACCGGCACAGAACACATCTGTTTTTTTAAGAGTAGGAACACCTCCTCAGCTTCTTCGTCCCACTTAAAGCAGTCTTTCTTTAGCAAATTGGTTAGAGGTTTGGCCAGCTTCCCATAATCTTTGACGAAACGCCTATAATAACCAGTAAGTCCCAGAAATCCCCTCAAACCTTTGAGATTTCTGGGGCTAGGCCAGTCCACCATAGCCTGTAATTTTACTGGATCAGCTCGAATACCTTCCGCGGAGATGATGTGGCCCAAGTATTCCACGTGTGTGCTGCCAAAACAACATTTCTACTTGTTCACCACTAAATTATTCTGCCTTAGGACTTCAAACACTTGCCTAAGGTGCTTCTCATGATCAACTTTACAACTGCTGTAAATGAGGATATCATCGAGGAATACCAAAACAAATTTACGCAGAAAACCCCTCAGAATGTCGTTCATGAGTGCTTGAAAAGTAGAAGGGGCATTTGTCAGTCCGAAAGGCATGACCAAATACTCGTAATGCCCCTCGTGCGTCCGAAAAGCGGTTTTTGGTATGTCCTCTTCCCGCATTCGTATCTGATGATACCCAGATTTTAAATCCAACTTCGAAAAAAAACGTGAGCCACCCAACTCGTCTAGTAATTCCTCTACCACTGGAATAGGGAACTTATCCGGTACCGTGAATTTATTGAGCACCCTGTAATCAACGCACACTCGCCAACTACCATCCTTCTTTCTTACCAGGATCACAGGACTAGAGTAAGGACTAGTGCTGTGGCGGATCCAACCAAAAGACAGCAATTCGTTAACTAAGTTTTCAATCTCAGTTTTTTGGTAGTGAGGGTACCTGAAAGGTCTCAGATTGGGCACTTGACTTCCTGGCAATAAGTTAATGGCATGATCACAAGCCCTATGTGGAGGAAGAGATCCCGTGAACTGAAATAAGTCCTGGAATTCCTTTATCAACTTCTGTAACCCACCCCAAATAGGCTCCTCTACTGCCACGAACTCTGGTTCTGAACTCAGGAAGTAACCCTCTCCCTCATCCTGCAAAGCTTTCACCATTGACTTGAAAGAAGCTTCTGAACGTGACAACGCTCTATCACCCTTAATCGTAACCTCCCTGTTGTCTTGTCCAAACCGAAGAGTCATTTCTTTAAAGTTGGCCCTTATATCCCCTAGTTGAGTAAGCCATTCCAACCCAAGCACCACATCGGTACTTCTCAAATCAAACAAATATAAATCTTGCCTGATTCGAGCCGCTTGCACCGTGAGCTCCACACCTTTGCAAACTCCTTGACAAGGTACCTTGTGACCATCCCCTACCTCCACGTTATACACCGAAGTCTCTGTCACTGGAAGTCTCAGTCTATCAGCCAAGCTTTTGCTGACAAAGTTACTAGAGGCACCGCAATCCACCATTACCACCACCTTTTGGCCCGCGAGCTCACCCCAAGCTTTCAAGCTTTGGTTTGAAGTGA